>LPNX010834462.1:210151-291509 GCA_001517045.1 Pseudotsuga menziesii | reverse complement strand
ATTTCAATGCAGATTGTGCCGTAATCTTGGACCATGTCTAGGCACCTGGCTTCATAACATTTAATGTTCTAACATTTATGGCGTGTACAGTACAGTGTACAAGCCATGCTCTAAAAGTTCTAGTTTTCCATGAAATCTTATTAAAAATTGATAATAATTTTTGGGAATATAATATAAGGTGTTGAGTTTATATTATAATAATTTAAATTTTAATAAAGATATTTGACTAAACAAAATTCATTTCTTGTTTAAAATTTGGAATGAATTATTATAAAAGAGAATATATAAAATAATTAATACTTGATAAATAATAATTGGAAGAATGTGGGTGATAAAGAATACGATGAATAAAAAAATTTCTAAATTGCCTTACATTTCATAACTATCTCAACCATTTGATGATCAATAACTTATAGTTGATCAATTGATAACATGAAAGGATGTTGCTAAACATTGATAAGTCACTCGAATCATAACTATCTCTTAACCATTTTTTGATCATCAATAACTTATAGTTGATCAATTGATAACATGAAGAATGATGTTCCTAAACCTTGATAAGTCACTGGAACCATAACTACCTCTTAACCATTTGATTCCTATAAACTTGATTCAGCCTCTTGTTTCACCCACAAACTATATAGATATACATTTTAATTAATAAAAAATTTCAATTTTAAAAATTAATAAAAATATATAAGATTTTTAAATTCATTTTTATAATTAAAATACAATTCAATTAATAAAAAATTACAATATAATCTAAATTAAAATAGCCTGATTTGGATTTTGAAGAGGATAATTAAAAAAATAATCTAAAACAAAATGCAACTTAAGCCATAGGAAAATTTGCAATTTAATCTAAAATTATATAACGAATTCTGATGATTGATAAGAAAAACAAAAAAAAAACTACTTCCAAATTATTTGCCAATTGTGCATATTACTGCCCTTGCCCTTGTCCTTGTTGACAGTAAGTCTGCAAAATGCTACATCCACTCTGATTATTCGCATTGACCTAAATTTTGTTAGAATAATCATCAGAACTATTGTCCTTGAAGCTGCAATAGATCTGACCCTTGCGCTTTTTAAGGGCTTACCATCGCTTCTCTTCTCTTCATTCTTTGAAAACTGTTTCATTACGCAGGTCAGTTCTCTTGCTTCATGAAATATTGTTTTCTTATTCTGAGATTTGAGCTGCTTTTCTTTAAGAATCTTACCGAGTTGAGAGAAAAATACATGTTTGTAAGGAAGATCGTTCGTATGCAAGATTTAGGATTTTAGGATCTATGGTTTTGCATGCCTCGCCCACTAATCCAATTGTGTAATCTAAATCATGGAATATACAGTTCACAAGTTGCATGTAAAGAAGGAAACATATTTTCTGTGTGTTTCGTTGAGATAAACCATGGGCCTTGCTTACTATTATCTCTTACGTCCATTGTTGGCTCTGCGCAGGTTGAGGAGATGGCAAACAAGTGAATTCCCCATTCGAACAATATCTTCGTGCTCTTTCTCATCATATTCATAGTGACCGTAAGTATAAGATGATTCAACCTCAGTACATATTGTTGGCCATCCTTAATTTATGAACAAGATCTGGATCTTTTTAACGTATGGTATTCATGTTTGACCTTTTCTTATACAATTTTAACACAAGGATGGTGTTTCGTGTATAGATTCCTACTTGCAATGGCGGAGGTCATCCATTTGCGGCCAAGGCCTCGTTGTTCAGATTCTGGCGCCACGTGTTGCTGAATGCGAGGCTCCCACCCTTCTTGTTGGAGAAGGCCTCGCCTCTCAACGCAACTTCCCTCGCCGTCTTTGCTGGCTACATAAAAAATCACACACTTTCGGACCACATTGCATCCTTCTGCACTGCTGCAAACCTTCTCTGCACTCGAAGAAACGAAATGCCGGGAGATGAGAAAGGTGTCGCAGGGGACGCGGATTTCCAGAGCTATCATGGAAAAGAATTCAAAAGCTACAAGGTCGGAGGCACTTCTGGCACCGACAGTTTCAAAAATTACTCAGATGGAGACAACATGGTGCAAGACGGTTTCAATAGATATGGGAGAGATGGCAAGGCACGATCTCAAGTCTTTGCAAATTACGCCCCACAGAACAATGTTTAAGATGAAGGCTTTACAACCTATGGTAGCGGAGCCAGTTTAGGCAATAGCAATTTCTCTAGCTATGGATCTGATACCAATGTTCCCGATCATCATTTTAAAAACTATGGCACTGACAGTAATGCCGGGAATCATAACTTCAAGAGCTACGCAAACAACTCCAACGCCATAAACAATGACTTTGTCACCTACGAGAAGGACGCCAACGGAATCTTGACTGGTTTCTCTAGCTATGCCCAAAGCTCCACTGCTGGCAACAATAGCTTCAAAGGCTACAGTGAAGGCGGAAATGGTCCCCTTGATCAATTTACTTCATATGGAGACGACGCTAACATTCCAAGAAACGAGTTTGAAAGCTACGGGAGCAATGGAAATGGAGCCTTGCAAACCTTCACTAGCTATGCAGACAGTGCCAATGTACAACTAGATGTTTTCAAGTCATACGGGAAGGATGCAAATACTCCTCTTGTTACTTTTACCCATTATGCTAGTTCGTTCCAACCTAACCAAGAAGATTTTAAGCAATATGGAAAGGGTTCCAACAGTCCTCAGATGAAATTCACCAGCTACAGAAGGGACACCCAATTCAACGAGTATGCCAAAAATGGCACAGGCATAACCTTCGCTTCGTACACTAATTCCAATTCCAATTCCAGCGCGATGGCTATGGGCGCAGGCGCGGGCGTGGAGGCAGGGAAGTTCTTTCTGGAGAATCTGCTGATCCAAGGTTTGAGTCTCCCTTTGCCTAATCTGAAAGATTACATGCCCAGGAGATCATTCCTGCCTCGATCTCTAGCCGACAAGCTCCCCAACCAAAGTTTAGCAGAGCTGGTGCGAATGTTCCACATTCCGGATAACTCTAGCATGGTGAGAATGATGGCGAAGACCCTCAAAGAATGCGAATGCCCTGCAGTGAAGGGAGAAATAAAGAAATGCGTGACATCGGTGGAAGGGATGGCAGAGTTTGCAATGGGGATAGTGGGGCCGAAGGTGGAGGTGTTGACCACAGCGAGCACGGTAGGTTCTGGAGAGCGCATTGAAGTCGGGGAAGTGAAGGGGAAAGATGGAGGGAGAGTGACAAGGTCGGTATCGCGCCATCAAAGCATGTTTCCATATCTCGTTTATTACTGCCATTCGGTGCCCAATGTGAAGGTGTATGAGGCCGCGCTCCTGCGCAGCTCCAACTCAAATCGGAGCTCCAACCAGAAGGAAAAGATTGCGAAAATAAACGATGGAGTGGCCATCTGCCATTTGGACACAACGCAGTGGAGTGCTGGGCATGCAGCATTTGTGGCGCTGGGTGGGAACGAGCCTAGAACAGCTGGCTCCGATGGTACCACTTGCTATAACAGATGGCAATGGGATATAATTTTTATTTTTTTAATTTTATTATTATGATGTCATATTGCCACATGTCAACTCAAATCCAAATACCAAATTCCAAAGTTTACATCATCTTCTATCCACCAATAAGCTGTTTACAAAAAAAAAATTTAACAAAATTTAAAAAAAATATTTTACAAATCCCTAAGTCATACTTTGCAAAAAAGATTTTATTTTTTTATACCTGCCTCAAAAGAGAGCAACTAATACAAAGTCAAAAGAGTTTGACTTGTAATCGATTACAATATACCTGCTGAGGCAGGTATAAAAAAGAACATAACATATCGAATAAAAAAAAACATAACATACCGACACTCTGCCTCCACCCCCTTCAACACTCTAGCTATGAATTTGTATTCTCAACTTACCTATATATATGCCACTCCGTAAGGGCCATCCTACCTGTTACTTTTTTTTTCTAATAAATTATACCATACCTATATATGTGAAAATAAAGTTTCACCAACTTCACACAATATTATGCTTGATACCAAACAAACTTTTATTCATTAAAACTCATAGTATACAATAGTGCAACACTAATCACTTTTTCTTTACGTCCCCACCGAAATTTTAACTCGTCAAAATTCATACCATATAAAAGTGGTGCAATGATCACTTTGACTTTACAATGTAACCCAACTTTTGCTTCAAGGCCAAACAAACTTTATCTCATCAAATTTCTTACATATGAAAGTGGAACATTGGAACACTGGTCACTTTGACTTTATAACATAATCTAACCTTTGCTTCAAGCCCAATCAAACTTTATCTCATAAAAAATAATACCATATCAAAGTGGGGGAATGATCACTTTGACTTTACAATATAAAGTAACCTTTTCAAATTCCTAAATTCCATACGTTGTCAAAAGCCAAACTTTAAAGATTCCCTTTAAAAAAATCAAATACTCTTGAAATGTAAATGAAATCAGTAAATACCGTGTTACATGCATATGTCGCATAGAAGATAATGTGAGCCATACATCATATTTTATAATACTTTAATTGTCCAACTAAATATGATAATACTTTAATTGTCCAACTAAAATAGTAATTGCTTTGATTTATAATATTTTACTTTAATGGTCAAGTAAAACGTTCAACCCTCGCCACCAACAACCCACCTAGGGGTGAAGGTGCACACCTGTGTGTAACACAATTTCATTTTTGAAAGGTGGGGATTGGGGGCAGAGCTATAGCATAGCTTCACCCTTTAGAGGTGGGGGTGAGGAGTGAAGATGTGCATTTGTCTAGCACATCTTCAGTCTCAGTGGGAGGAGTGAAAGTGTGTATTTGTGTGTAGCACACCTTCATCCCTATAGGGTAGGTGGTGGAGATGAAGATTCTTTGTTTTGAGACTATAATGTCTTGTATATTTTGTTATTTATTTATTTTTTTGTAGTTTTAACAGTAGCCTTCTTATGTGTGTGTTCCCCTTGATTTGTTATCTTTTAGTTCTACTGACTCTTCTTCAAATGCCTTCTATTTCTTGTGATAATCAATGACAAAGTCACTTTCATTGCACCTTACATGATCTTCCATTACTCCATTTAGTGATGGCTAACCAAACCCATGGGAATGGGCTTTGTGGTGATAATAGAATCTTTAGGATGTATGTGATAGGGTGTAGGTTCTTCCTTGAACATGTTACAATACTTGGTTGGATTTGTCTTTCATCATGAGACAATCTACAAAGTCACGAGTTATAAGTCCACAAATTACACGTGTTATCTTACTAATCATAAAGTAGATGCAGTTACTAGCTATGTGCACCTAAATTCCACACACATTCCACATAGGAAGCATTTTGTGGCTTATTTCCACTACTAAGGGTTAATACTTAACTATCTTGTTTTCCTTACACTCTGGAGACTATGTTCCCACCCTCACAGATAATTTTCATAAATGGTGCAATGATTTTTTGTAGTGCGGGAAGAGTCTAAGTTTGATTAATTATGGTAGGTTGATACTCTACTCTCTTCTTTTATCACTTTTATTTTCTTTTTTGGAATGGAATATGCAAGTGGTTAAAGAAATTGTGCTCATATCCTTTATGAGGTTTGTAGTGGTTGTACTTCTCATACTTATAATCTATGTAGATTTTATTGGAGGGTTGTCGCTCTCTGCTTTAATATTCTTCATCTGCAACATCGAAGGTTTGCATACTCTTCTCCTCCTATGGATTTGTGGTATATGATTGACCCAAAATGGATTTGCATATGTGCCATATGAATTTATTGATGCTCTAGATGGGGAGAATTTACGACATCTCAAAGATGGTGTTGATTTTTCAAATTTGGGTCATCAACTTCCAATGCATTTTAAGGGCATGAACAATGTTTTTTGGGCCTGGTGTTGGATAAGGATTATTGTATTCACGCCTCATCCAAATAAAACATTGACAATGTGTTATAGCGGATTTCACCACTCTAGGTGAATCACACTTTGTATGGCCTTCCCCTGTCCTGCTGCAGACTCCTTAGACCCTATGGACCACTTTTTGTCCTTTGATGTTTCCTTGATCATCCCTAAAAACGCATGAAAAATGCTATACACGACTTTTAACCATATAAGCGCGTACATACGTGGGTTTGACCACTAAAACCGCGTACATCAGGATGTGTGCATAATTCAAATCCTTTTGGAGTTTTCCTTGACATGGACCCGACTCATTTGACTCCTGGCCTTCCATATGCCTTGAGATCGCTCGGATTCGACCTTTCATTACCCCTTTGAAAAGCTACATAAGGAACCCCTTGGTACATTGAAGGCATAAGAGAGAATTCAGAGCAACGAAATTATAGTCCATTGTTGCCGGAACTTATGCTTGAGTCTGCATCCCTTTGTCCCTTGGAGCACTTTTGTGTTCTTCCCAAGATTTCCTTTTTCTTGTGATCTTGCTATCGAGAGATGGAGGATTGAAGTGGTGGAGGCCCAAGTGGGGGATTCAGTTTCTCTGGTTCACAGACGTGCCATTAGAGGTTGTATCTTGTAATCTCTGATTTATATTAATAGAAATATCTTTTCTTGTCCAATAATGTGTGTTTGAATGTATATTTTATCCATGGGATCATGTCAAATGCTTTTACATTATTGATTATATATGCTAGAATAGATCTAACACCATGATATATAGAATGCTTGTATTGTTTACTTGTTGTTGAGGAAGTAATATAGCAATTCAAGTTGAAGATTGGAAAGCTCAACGGGGATCTACTTCAACCATCCGGAATAAGGTACGAGGTCTGATCCTTTAGTGTTAGACATTTTATTTCTATTGCATATTAGGAAAGATTGATTTCTGGAGTCAAGCTGTCTGTTGTGGTACCCCAAGCCATAGGAATTTCTCTCTGTAACAAAATTGGCGACTCCGCTGGAAAGTTCCTAGTAGTTGTCCTTTGGGGGTTGTTTTCTCGGCATTCAATGAATTTGAATTGCTCTTTATCTCTTGTTTCTATGTCGAGTCTGGGGGCATGTATGCCTGGTAGAGTCTGATTGGTGTAAAGTTTGTCTCGGCCTGCTTGTTTGCCTTGATTTTCTGCACCTTTTCTTCCTATACGCGGGTTTTTGATTTACAATCACGTATACACGTGGTTTCCTCTGTGATTTCCTCGTATACACGTGGGTTTACTGCAAATAGTCGCGTATGCCTTTGATTTTTCCTTTTTGGGGAAGATAATTGGTTGCTGGGTGAATTTTGATATTTGCTGAGTCTCCTTTGGCACTGCCTAAGTCTGTTTTGACCTCTGTTTCCCACCAGAAACATTTTTTTTTAGGATAAATTTTTTTTTCAAGATAGTTCTTGTCATGGCATTTTCGATTTTTTGTTTGAGATTAGTGCATTAGAGTTCTTTTACCTTAGTTCTTTGGTTGAGTGCTTCCTTGGTGTCCTTGCAGAGTCTAGGGGTCGTAGAATCATTCTTTTGCTTTTTACATCTCTTTTATTTTCAAAAAATCCAAAAACATTTGCTTATCATCATGCATTGCATTTTGCACTTTGCATTGTACTTGCACTAGATAAATTTTCTTTGGAGTACTAGTTAGGACTTCATATAGGAAATTTTCATTCATCATTTGAAGAAGAATTGTGCATTTCACGTAGTAGCATACCCTAATTTCATGGACACAATGCATTTGCATTGATTGTTAGGTGTGCATTTTACTTCTTGTTGTGTCATAACACCACTAGTTGCACGATCATATCCTATTTTTGAGTAATAAAGCCAACTAAAATCAACGCTAAATAAAATGAATTACACTCTTTTCTTTTCTAGGGTGCACCAACAAGCTTAGGTTTTAGGATCTTGGAATAGTTCATTGTAAGTCAATTCTCCAAGATCACTAAACAACAACATCTAGGTGTCTGTCTAGGTGAGTGTGTGAAATCCTTGGTATAACCAGTGTTCTCAGGGTCCTCCTCTCAAAAGGGAGTTAAGCACGAGGCAGTGTGAGCGGTTATTGATTGGGATGACCCCTAGTCATAACTGAGTATCACCGGAGATATTTCCAGGATTGTATTCATATCTCGGGGCTCTTTCAAGAGTTTTGGGCTTTGCTACCCTGCCCATACTGTCAATCCTGCCTGCGAATGTCTGCTTGAGCATTGAGTATATTGAGGTGACCTTAGTGGCCTTACCTAGGATATCGAGGGGGTACTTGTAGAGGTTATTCTGCAGGTGTCCCGGCCAGGTTGGGGTCGGATAGCACAGTCGCTTTACGCGTTGAAGCTGAGGGCCACAATAATTGGTTACGTACCTCTGCTTGTTGTGTATGGGAGTCTCAAGCCTCCCCTAGGCGAGACATAACTGCTTCATTCGGGAGCTCACTTATCCATCCCTTGTTTGCTTGCATTTGGCTTTATATTTTATTAGTGATTTCTCTGTGCACACTAGTTGGCCTAGGGTTTACGTAAATAGTGATTCTTTGCTATTTTTTGAGTCATTGTGGATTCGAGTGCGGTTCCGCACCATTCTCATCGTTTAGCAGGACTTCCACCTTCTACTTATCCTCTTCCTTTGGGAGAGAGACCTAGACAGTCTAGGTAGACTATGTATCACATTGATTCACACACCATGGGGGATTCTTCAGAAGGTATTCCTGAACCACCTCCTCCCATTTGTGTAGACGATGGGGAATTTACACCTACGTATGATCCTTCACCCGACTTAGTCGAGTTAGGTCCTATTATTTCTAATATAGGAGCCATGCATGATAGACTTACTCACTCTAGGGCTGATTCCCCATTTTCGCGTTACTAGTATGGCATGCCGGAGGACGCCGAGACTCATTTTGAACCTGACACTACTAGCTATGGTAGTTATGGTATGGCTGGTTTTCCTATGCATGATTTGACATTTCATGTCGAATCCGATTTTGAGCCTAGCACTATGCCTGGGGGCACTCTCTTTCCTTACCATGCGGAGAGGTTTGGGAGCACTAGTCACATTGCACCTTCCATCCCAGTGGTGGAAGCTCCATTGCATCTCCCTCCTAGGTCTAGGGTTAGCGACCTGATTAGGATACCAGATCCGAGATGAGTGACGATAGGCGGTAATAGATATATTATTACTTAGGTTCCTTCATCCTTGGCCCCTAGTTCTTCAAATTTTCATCCTCCACCTTATTCACGTGGTCCTTCGAGCCGATATATGGCTATGAGTCAGGTCCGTACTGCGGCTACTAGGCCGATTGTGTCTCAAGTTCACATACTGCCTGCTGCGTCAGGAGGCTATGTTCATACTTCTAGAGGTCACCTTGCTAATTTTGGGGCAGATATACCTACTTTCGGAGCGTATCTTCCTACCTACAGAGTGTCTCATGGGGCATCGCATACGATGACCTATGGACCTTATCATGGGACGCAGTATGGATAGGTTTTCTCACCTTATGGAGGCGGGTATCAGCAACCTTATTACTCTCCTAATTACGGCTTTGTAGCTCCTACTAGCCAAGGTCCACCATACTATGGTACTTCCACGCCACCCTATACGAGTCAGATAGGAGGAGGACACTACGGCCAAGGCCATGGTGGTAATCAACCCTATATGAACCAGGGAGCGGTCCATCGACCTCATCATCCTAGGCTCCCTTTCCTTGCGACGCTTAATCTTCCTGACTTATTGAGACTTACGAATGATCATGTGGCTCATGACCCAGCTTGGTCAGCTGTCCCTACCAAGCTTCCTTTGGACATACCTAAGTTCGAAGGCAAACCAGGAGAGGATCCGAGAGAACACGTTACTACATTTCACCTATGGTGCTCTTTGAATTCATTACATCAGGACTCAGTCCGTTTGAGACTATTTCAACGCACCCTCACAGGGCCTACTGCGAAATGGTATATAGAGTTACATAGGGGCACTTTTACTTTGTTCAACGACCTTGCGATGAATTTTCTTAATCACTTCCAGCTACCAGTGCACTATGACGTTGGTACTGAACTCTTGTCGACATTTCGGCAAGATAAAGCCACCCATATTTCTGATCATATTCAAGAGTGGCGTAGATAGAAGAGATTAATTAAAGCCTTTATACCACCGGATTTCCTTCTTGAGTGGTTCCTCAAGTCGTTATTGCCATATATAGCGAAGGATGTTTCCACATCCGGAGTGCAGAATGAGGAACAAGCGATCTTTAGGGTGCAGGAACTGGACTTGATCTATGCTCAGTCCGGTTTGTTGTATGAGATTATTCCCAATGCTCCTCATTCCAGTTTCGATCCCAAAGTCAAACCTGGACCACATGCTGATGGCATTGTGGGTTGTGCAAGTGCAAAACCTGCGGATTCGGTTGCAAAACAAGCTAGTAAACTGTCAATCAACCAATCTACTTTGGGACAAGCTACAGCTTCGT
Organism: Pseudotsuga menziesii; assembly: GCA_001517045.1. NCBI lineage: Eukaryota > Viridiplantae > Streptophyta > Pinopsida > Pinales > Pinaceae > Pseudotsuga > Pseudotsuga menziesii. The sequence continues at coordinate 281,140 of LPNX010834462.1, read as the reverse complement.
CTCAACCCGCCCAAATGGCAAATGTACTTTTTGTGCAATTGTCGGACCAGAAGGGTACCCAGCAGCCCAGATGGAATAGAAAAAAGGGTAAAAATAATAATCGAAAGGGTGGGAATAAGAATGAGAATGCTAACAATAATGCCAAGAACGGTAGAAATGCTGGGGGGGACAAGCAAGCGAAACATAAGGTTAAATTCCCTTGCAAGCTATGTCAGGAAGATCACCTCACTTACTTGTGCCCTCGGATTGATGAAGTTTCAAGATTCTTAGCACAATGCCCAGCTGTGCTAATGAACCCTTTACCGCATAACTAGAATATGAACTCGAAGTCCCATAACTAGTCTAGTGATGATGATCCATCGGAGGGTAGTGGTCATGGGTGCATTAACATGGTCCGTGCTGTGAAAGTTGTGACTCATGCAAAATATTATAGTTCGTCACAACCTAGCCTAGGAAAAGAACCTGATCCACCAGGAAACCCTTTCCACATTGACAAACCTATGGATAAACCTAAGGCTGCACCTCACATTCCTAAGAGAGTCCTTAAGCGTTCAGGGCATAATCCAAATGCCCGAGCCGCACAAAATTATTCAGTTGTCAAATATTTGGGCCATACTCCTTGTGCGATGTCTGCATTAGAAGTGCTTCAGAGTTGTCCTTCGCAAAGGAAGGCATTGCTTTCTGCCCTTGGTGTGAACGATGATGATTCTTCCTCTGTGATCAAATTTGAAACCGCAGGACATCAGCCTCGCTTGCCCTACTATGTGTCTCTTTTGGTGCACGTAGAATGTCTTGGTATGACCATCAAACGTACTGTGATTGACGAGGGCGCTGCTACTTCTGTGATGTCTTTGGCCTGTTGGAAGGGTCTCGGTTCTCCTGAGCTGTCTAAATCAGCAACTATGTTAACTGCTTTCGATGGGAGATCTTTTAGGCTGCATGGAATCCTTCCTTCCCTTAAAGTCCGTTTTGGGGGGGAAGACCATTGTGATAGAGGTTGAGGTGGTTGATGCACCCCTTGACTATAATCTCCTGCTGGGTAGGAACTGGACGTATAGTATGCAAGCCGTTACTTCTTTCTTGTTTTGCGGTGTATGCTTTCCACATAACGGGAATATTGTAACGATTGATCAGATGACATTCAAGAATCCGTGTGTTACCGCATCTTCAACAGCTTCGATCCCGATCATTGAGCACTCTTAGCCGGCAACTAGGAGTGTCGGTGTAGGCATATATCCATCCCTCATGGGAAGCTTTAGTTGTCCTGTATCGATCCTCATGATAGGAAATTCTGTTACGGAGAGAAATTCCTATGGCTTGGGGTACCACAACAGACAGCTTGACTCTAGAAATCAATCTTTCCCAATATGCAATAGAAATAAAATGTCTAACACTAAAGGATCAAACCTCATACCTTATTCTGGACAGTTGAAGTAGATCCCCATTGAGATTCCCAATCTTCATCTTGAATTGCTATATTACTTCCTCAACAACAAGTAAACAATACAAGCATTCTATATATCATGGTGTTAGATCTATTCTAGCATATATAATCAATAATGTAAAAGCATTTGACATGATCCCATGGATAAAATATACATTCAAACACACATTATTGAACAGGAAAAGATATTTCTACTAATATAAATCAGAGATTACAAGATACAACCTCTTACGGCACGTCTGCGAACCGAAGAAATTGAATCCCCCACTTGGGCCTCCACCACTTCAATCCTCCATCTCTCGATAGAAAGCTCACAAACAAAAGGCAAGCTTGGGAAGAACACAAAAGTGCTCCAAGGGACAAAGGGATGCAGACTCAAGCATAAGTTCCGGCAACAATGGACTATAATTTCGTTGCTCTGAATTCTCTCTTATGCCTTCAATGTACCAAGGGGTTCCTTATATAGATTTTCAAAGGGGTAATGAAAGGTCGAATCCGAGCGATCTCAAGGCATATGGAAGGCCAGGAGTCAAATGAGTTGGATCCATGTCAAGGAAAACTCCAAAAGGATTTGGACTATGCACACATCCCGATGTATGCGGTTTTAGTGGTCAAACCCATGTATGTACATGCTTATATGGTTAAAAGTTGCGTATAGCATTTTTCATGTGTTTTTATGGATGATCAAGGAAACATCAAAGGACAAAAAATGGTCCATAGGGGCTAAGGAGTCTGCAGCAGGACATGGGAAGGCCATAAAAAGTGTGATTCACCTAGAGTGGTGAAATCCGCTATAACAGATGACCCCTAATGTATGAGATCAGAGGGATTATACGACGGCTGAAATACATTATAAGTCCATCCCAGAAGTGGAGTGATGAAGGATCCCAAATGGAAGACCAGCCACCCAATCAACATAGTACCATAATACAACTCTGCACATAACTGCAAATACATATAGCAGTCCCGGATACATAAGAGTACAATGGCCATGAATAGGCATGATACATGATATCACATATGTGGTCATAGCCACGTACAATATACATAGATCAGAATCTCCATGATGAAGATATGCAAAGGACCATGATCTCCAAAATGGCTGAAAAAATATAATAGATCAAGATCTCCATAGTGGCTGGAAATATCTGACATACACTGGAATCAAGTCACGAGATCTGAAATCTAATGAACATTGGCACGATCAAGGAGGTAGCATATAAGAGATGCCACCAGTCTGGAAGGTCTTCTACACAAACTGCTATGAGTACATTTCCTACTATGCGAATAGAGGTGTCGAGGTTGAACATAGTAGTCCATCGTATGATTACTGGTCATGAATGTGTACCATTAACAGAAACGAGATCACCCACCGATAATGAAAATGGGAATCAAGGTACTAGAGTGCAAACTAACAAGTGTGAATAAATGTGTTGAGGTTGAACACTTGAAAGGATCCATCGATCAGGGGACATTGATGTATTCCCAAGAAACTGTCGATGGCGAGAAAACCTACCACTGATGACTACAAGTCTCAAGGCACTCAAAATGACTCTAGACTCCAATCCCAGAATAAATTATCTGAATTCAATGGGATGAAATCCGCTGGAAGGAGGGCATTAAGGCATCCCCCATCATCCAACACGAGGTACTCAGCAAAGCTGTATAATGTGGAAGGACTCGATCATAAAGTGCACGAACCAGTAACTGTACTGGGAATGGCCGACATGCAAAGTCAAGATAACTAAGGAATGGCCGACTCAGGTTTCAACTTCCTTCGAACAAGAGCATAACGGTGTATGGTGGCTGAATGAAGGCAGCATAGACTCGATATACAAACTGGGACATCTCTGTGACACAAGAGGCATCAACAAAGGCTCCATAGGGACTAGAAGCTTAACCAGTCGGTGGAGATAAACTCAGATAAACGAGTATAGCTCCTAAATTCAAACTATAACCCAACCAATGGATGTGATATACAGTGCTCTGTTCGAAGGCAACACGACTCGACAGCTGCCAAAGATAACATCTTTCCTTGTCTAGATTTTTGGTTTTCTTTTGACTTTTTCAGTTATTTGAAAATCTTGAAAAAAGAATAAACTAGCTTTATAGTTACAAACTAGGAGGAGACGAGTGTCACAAGGGAAAACAAACTAGTTCTAAGTAGTGTAACATACCTATTCTCAATGCAAGGATACATGTGTAGGATATCGACACTCGGGGGAAAATCCCCTTCCGGTAAAAAGAGAAAAACGTGCTCAAGATACTGCTGAACCTGAAGTTCCATGCCCTGCCTGCCTTACACTCACTAAGATGGTGTTTCATGTTGCTTAGTAGCGTAGTACTCCAGTCATAGATTGTGGGTCTCATGCACTCCACTGCATAGAACATCAGAGGCCGAGAGGCCTAGTGGAGTGATGCTAAGCCTGTTATCCTTCCTAGTGTCAGTAATATGGCCTTTAGGACCAACACCTGTATAGAATTGGTAGGGACTTTACTCCCCACCTTCTCAGTGTCTGGAAAACAGTACATGGCTATGTACTCATCGATAGTCAGGCCACCCTCTGGCCCACCTTGAGAACGAAGGTTCACCACCTCCCCTCGTCTAGGAAGACCAGTGATAAAGTATATGTCCTCCACCTCTATAGTGAGGGACATCCCATCAATACGGAAGGAATCCGAGTCTGGATCCCAATAGTCTACCAGCATCTGTAGCAGTCTTGGTTTGGCCCTCAAACCACCAAGACACCAAAACTTGTAGAGTCCACATGCACATAGAGCTTGTTGAGCCATTAAGTCGGCACTTATTGCTTCCTCTACTTCACCATGCTCGCTCACTCTCCACTCTAGCACCATCTTGCAAAAGAAATTGAAAATTTGCCCATTAGTTTAGTTGAAAACCATATGTGCGGCCTCATACGCGGCTGTTTTGAAAACAACCGCGTATGTACGCGGGTTTGAGGTCCTTTTCTGTGTATATCCAACCCTATCTGGTCTTTAAGGCAACCCTATGTGCTCGATCTGGTCTTTAAGGCAAGGAGAGGATACAAGAACATCAGAATCTCTGGTTGATATACCCTGTAAAAACATCTCAACTTGACAAGAAAAACCTCAGTAGCAAAAGTTTTATAAAAAACCAAATGAACCATTAAGATGATTTATTTAAACAAAATAAATGTAACTAACTAAAAGAAGTAAAGTTTTATTATCACTAAGTATAAAATAGAAATGCAGAAAGTAAATGCTCTCTTTCAAGGAGATTATTTTCCTACTTTAAGCATGATATAAAAAGGGTTAAGTGTAATAAAAAATCTAGTGTAACCACCTAAGCATTTTATTAACATAAAAAAGAAATTCCTTGTCTTTGGTTACCAGCCAAAGTAAGGATATCTTATTAAGAAAATGCAAACCTGCGTGATGATCCAGGATGGGCGGGATGGATGGGAGATCATAGGCATGAAAAATGTCATAAAAATTCTTCCCAAACTTGTATGTGCTCATGCAAGCTGCTTCTATCCATGACTGGATAGGACTGATATACCAATCGGAACGATGAGGTAAACTGACTACATCATCATACTGATCATCGAGGCTTATCAAATGATAACTCATTGCACAATTCCCAAGTAGCTCCAAATCATAAGGAACCTCTATATGCGAAAAATATGGCTGAGACTGATTTTCCACTGACTGCATCACATCTGACTTTTCACAATACTGTTTCTCAATGTCTTCATTGCTGATACCCTTGTGCGGCTCTTCATGGTATGATTTTGAATTATCACATGAAAACTCTGAATGCTCCTCTTCCATAATAAGGTTTTCCCAGGCATCCAGAACTGTGCTTCCGTCTATGGATGTATCGTAGATTGGACTTCCATAAATTTTTGAGTAAACACTCCCATTGTTGGACATATCATGGATGGGATTCTCCATAAGATTTTCACAAGTTGGCTTATCTATGAAATTCCAATAGTCATCACTCCCATTCATGTCATATGTAGGAGACTCTTCATCCATGGCATCATGCTCCTGCCTATCCATGTCCTCCTTGTATTCATAACAATCTTCTTTAGAGAAAATGTTACAAGGCAATAAACTTTCCAAACTTTCATCAACATGTGGAGAACAAGGTCTAGTGTCACTATACACCATAGTGATCTTATCATAGGTTTCTTTATAGGCTTCTGTTATGATATCATGAAGAGGATCTTCAATATTATCTTCAATCAAGCAAATTTTTTAGACATATTCCATGGGATCACTTGGTATGTGCTGCTCAGTGGACTTCTCTAGAGGGATTTCTGGAAAGGTATCAGTATTGCAACACACTTGAGAATACACCAAATATTCAATGTCTTCAGCTATGGTGACATGAGGAGAGTCTTCAACAATGTGTTCCATCATGGGCTCCTCTTGAAACTCTTCAATATGATCATCTTGGATTTTCCCTTCCTCGGAATTTTGCTGTGTATTGGGAGATACCTCATTTTCTTTAAGACGACGCTTGATTTCTTCATTTCTTAGATAACCTCTAGGATGATTTTTTATGGGAGTATCATGGACTTCCTCTTTACTTAAATGTTCAAGAAGTGATTCCAAGTCTTCAATACTTTGTATCATGGAAAAAGGTCCATCATATGTTTCCATGTGATACTCTGTCCCAGATAGGTAGAAGGTACAGATCTTTTCAAGGAGCCTTTTTAAACCATTCATACTACCCCTACCATCATGCCACTGCTCTAAAAACATCCAAAGAAAGCTTGGAAAAGAAGTTAAACATTTATCAGGAAGGCCTTGATAAAACCAACAACCGGCCTCACCCCAAAAAGTACGAGCAAATATTTTCATCATATTGTCTTCATGAAGAATATTGAAGTCAGCAATCAACTGAAGGAAAGATTTGACATGCCAGATTGCCGAATCACCATAATTTCCATGAAATGTCGGAAGCCATTTATATGCATCCTCACAATCATTACAAAAGTTAGGAAAACCCAGGATGTTTGAGAAATCGATAGGCTGAAAAAATTTGGTTAACCAGGCACCACATTTCTCCTTTTCATCCATAATAGTATCCATTTGATATAACGATTAAACCTTGTACTGAAAAGGTGGAGCTGTCAAGTGATGAGCTTTAAAGGTTTTAACATGTTGCACGGGATCATCTACACACAACAAAACTTCACAAGTTTATGAGATAACCGTATTTTATCCCTTCAATGGAGTCGCCATGTGAAAAAGAAAAAATATGCATTTATAAATTTTTTCACAAAAATTATTTTTTTTTGCTTTTCTTTGTAAAAATAAAAACTGGAAAAAAGTCAGTGGAGTCGCCAGATGAAAACTAAAGATCCAATCTAAGCATTCATCAAACAAAGCAAAAATAAAAAGGAAGAAAACAAAATTCGTACCCGGGAATAAAAATATTTATCCCTGGCAACGACGCCAAAAAGTATGAATTGATTAAATTAGGCTAAAAGGGGGACTCCAGATATACCCGAGAGTACTTGGAGTATGTCCAAAACAAAACCTATACGGCTACCCACAAGGAATATGTGGGCTGAAATGGAGTCTCTGGGGCTATGTTCGTAATGCACCCGTTAGGGTGTGATAGAGATCGGCGCCCCGAGGTCACTTTTCAGTAGGTTCCCGCTTCCTTTGGGTATTTTGCCACCGTAAAGGTTTAATCGAGGTGTTGTATTTTCACCTAATGGTTTGGTAATTGGGGAGGGTGAGTCCTAATTATGCTAGTCACCCAAGTGATTTTGATACAGCTTGACTGATCGGACGAACCGCAGCCAAGTGCAGAGCATACACACTGGAGTCTTGTAAATTTTAATAAGTTTTTAAGAGATGTGTTCTTGTTTAAAAGAAAAGCCTCCAAGAACCTCTTTCGATCCAAGTGGATCTCAATCGGGGAATCAACGAGGGGTTAATTTTAAATCTGCTGATAAACAAATGATAGAAAAAATAAAACAACTACACAAATCTATTTTTCTGATTAATCCTACCACGAATCTCTTTCCCCTTTCGGGTCACTCGGGAAATCGTGGGGTAAGTATTATGATTGATTTTGAAAGTAAGATATGGAATATGGAATTAAGAACAAGATCAAATATACTACCCTACAAATTAGATCAATTCTAGTAAAAAGGAAATAAGCAGAAAATGACGAAAATGGCACCGACGCGAATCCCCCCAGGGGGGATGGGGAATGGGCTCGAAAGAGCCTATTCCAAAGGAAATTTTATTTATTAATGGTTACAATATTAGAGGAATTATATATCATCTCTTCTTGGTCCTTATATAGGCTGAAACCAAGATCTTACAGTTATACAAAAATTTTAAGAATTTTGTGACAAAAGGGAGACCCCTGGGGGATTTGAGCGCTCCAAAAGCCACTTTGGACAGCAGCTTCCATTCTTCTCTGTCATGACTGATAAAGGAAAGTGAGCATATTAGAATAAAAAATTCCTGAAAGCACTTTAAGAGTACCTTTGGGTCAGCCTACTTTATCTCAAAAGTAATGAAATTAAACTAGCTAAATCGGCGAAAAAGGAACCAAGGAAAGCAAGCTTTCCTTGGGATCTTGGCCTGATGTTTGTGCAGCAAATTAAAAGCACTGATATTGTAGAATATTACACTTATTGAACAGCAAATTAAACTACCTTAACAGCAAGATATGAATTTTCACTAAACTACTTGCGAGACTAAGGTACTTTTAGCTAGATCTCTTGAATTTGAACTTTATGAGAAAAATAGAACTAAGATATAGAATAAAGGAGGGATCTTATTGATCATATCTGTGTATGTTTTTCCTGATGAGATAGATCATATTAATAAGAAGCCTTTAAAGTAACCAGTTTGAGGAAAGCTTAATAATTTTTAAAGGAGAGAAAGGTGAAGAAAGGTGCTTGTTGTTGAAGCAGATCCGCTGAGGGAACTTGGTAGAGAAGCACCGAGGGGAATTATCTTAGAAATCTCTAATGGAAATCAATGGAATCAAACCTGAACCATGGATCTTCCAGCCACGACAAACTTGTAAGCTACAACACAACTCCTGCAGACAGAACTATCAGATCTGAAGATACATATGAGAAAGGGATGATACAGTATGCAAATAACCTTATTTAACTAACAGGTATTAACTCATTCAAATATATGCAGCAAATAGAAATTAAGTAAGCTTACTTACAATGATCTATCCTTATGATTTCAGAAACCATTCAGGCAGACAATAATTAAGTGCAAAAAATTGGAAAAATAGCAGTTTCACCTCGAATGCAGCAAGACAATGGCAATCCACACATGAAAGGTACTCCACAATTGAGCCTCCAAATCTTCTCTTTATTTCAACAAATGAAAATCAGTACACAGTTACAATGGCAATCCCTTCATTCCAGCTCTAACTAGCTTGGAAGAGGGAGCCTCAAGCAGGATTTATACAATTTGCAGGCCATCTAGCCCAGGGGGGGCGCAATTCCTCATGGAATCAAGTGAAATCAACTGATGGAGAGTTCATCAATGCACAACTAAAGCTAGACTGAGCCTACTTGTCAATCGGGGGCCTGATTTGGCTGACACATCAACCCATACACTACCACATCGGCCCATAGAGCATCCAGGAGAGTCCACACGTGTGGAGGAGAGAGAGAGGGAACAATTCCCCATGAAGACCACTGTAGATCAGCTCTGGATCTTATTTGATCCCCTCCTTTAGTCAAGGAATTGTCAGATACAGTCAATCTGCTCCAGATCTGATTGATTTCAGTCAAATCTGTTGAGAATCCATTGATTTATTGATTTTGGATTTGCTCCATTATTCATCAATTTATTAATTAAAATAATCAATAATTGATTTTTGGGGCTTTCTGACCTGAGTGATGGAAGATCACACAAAACTTAGGAAAGAGTGGGTCCATGGGTTTACATGGTGCTCTTAGCTTGAAAATGAGCACCTATATGACTGAAACCGATTATTTGGCCCACTTTTATTACAGACTCAATTTTTCCAATTAAACTATTAAAAAATAGCCTAAGTTTTGGAAAAATTAAAATTTAATAAAAAACACTGAAAAAACTAAAAAATTGAAAAATTGAAAAACACCTAGGGGGACTTAGACATGTTCATATGACTCAGAAATGATGTCTAGCATGCTTACACATTGACACATAGACTCTAATAACCTCAATAGGCACAAATGCCAAGCCGACCACCCCAACTTTGGAGGTATGGAGTGAAAAACTTAGAAATTATCAGTCATTTATTCAACAACCAATAATATCCAAGGGAAAAAATACCCTGGGCTGATCGGATTGACAAATGAAGTCTAAGAGACCGAGTATTTTACAGACACTATCATGCTAGAATATTTATTACAATTCCCCCATGGGGTATGAACATGTGATATGATACAACAAGCACTTCCCAGAAGTACTTCCAACGGTCTTTTTGAAGTCCGAACAAGTTAACCATGTCCGGTTCACCAAGCTCAGTTGATAAAAACCACTAAGTACAACTTAGGTGGTAACATTCTGGCTCCAACTGTGGGACGTGTGCTCGATCTGGTCTTTAAGGCAAGGAGAGGATATGAGAACATCAGAATCTCTGGTTGACATACCCTGTAAAAACATCTCAACTTGACAAGAAAAACCTCAGTAGCACAAGTTTTATAAAAAAACAAATGAACCATTAAGCTGATTTATTTAAACAAAATAAATGTAACTAACTAAAAGAAGTAAAGTTTTATTATCACTAAGTATAAAATAGAAATGCAGAAAGTAAATGCTCTCTTTCAAGGAGCTTATTTTCCTACTCTAAGCATGATATAAAAAGGGTTAAGTGTAATTAGAAATCCAGTGTAACCACCTAAGCATTTTATTAACATAAAAAAAAAATTCCTTGTCTTTGGTTACCAGCCAAAGCAAGGATATCATATTCAGAAAATGCAAACCTGCGCGATGATTCAGGATGGGCGGGATGGATGGGAGATCATAGGCATGAACAATGTCATAAAAATTCTTCCCAAACTTGTATGTGCTCATGCAGGCTACTTCTATCCATGACTGGATAGGACTGATATACCAATCGAAACGATGAGGTAAACTAACTACATCATCATACTGATCATCGAGGCTTATCAAATGATAACTCATTGCACAAGCCCCAAGTAGCTCCAAATCATAAGGAACCTCTATATGCGAAAAAGATAGCTGAGACTGATTTTCCACTGACTGCATCACATATGAATTTTCACAATACTGTTTCTCAATGTCTTCATTGCCGATACCCTTGTGCGGCTCTTCATGGTATGATTTTGAATTATCACATGAAAACTCTGAATGCTCCTCTTCCATAATAAGGTTTTCCGAGGCATCCAGATCTGTGCTTCCCTCTATGGATGTATCATAGATTGGACTTCCACAAATTTTTGAGTAAACACTCCCATTGTTGGACATATCATGGATGGGATTCTCCATAAGATTTTCACAAGTTGGCTTATCTATGAAATTCCAATAGTCATCACTCCCATCCATGTCATATGTAGGGGACTCTTCATCCATGGCATCATGCTCCTGCCTATCCATGTCCTCCTTGTATTCATAACAATCTTCTTTAGAGAAAATGTTACAAGGCAATAAACTTTCCAAACTTTCATCAACATGTGGAGAACAAGGTCTAGTGTCACTACACACCATAGTGATCTTATCATAGGTTTCTTTATAGGCTTCTTTTATGATATCATGAAGAGGATATTCAATATTATCTTCAATCAAGGAAATTTTTTGGACATATTCCATGGGATCACTTGGTATGTGCTGCTCAATGGACTTCTCTAGAGGGATTTCTGGAAAGGTATCAGTATTGCAACACACTTGAGAATACACCAAATCTTCAATGTCTTCAGCTATGGTGACATGAGGAGAGTCTTCAACAATGTGTTCCATCATGGGATCCTCTTGAAACTCTTCAATATGATCATCTTGGATTTTCCCTTCCTCAGAATTTTGCTGTGTATTGGGAGATACCTCATTTTATTTAAGAAGACGCTTGATTTCTTCATTTCTTAAATAACCTCTAGGATGACTTTTTATGGGAGTATCATGGACTTCCTCTTTACTTAAATGTTCAAGAAGTGATTCCAAGTCTTCAATACTTTGTATCATGGAAAAAGGTCCATCATATGTTTCCATGTGATACTCTGTCCCAGATAGGTAGAAGGTACAGATCTTTTCAAGGAGCCTTTTTAAACCATTCATACTACCCCTACCATCATTCCAATGCTCTAAAAACATGCAAAGGAAGCTTGGAAAATAAGTTATACATTTATCAGGAAGGCCTTGATAAAACCAACAACCGGCCTCACCCCAAAAAGTACGAGAAAATATTTCCATCATATTGTCTTCATGAAGAATATTGAAGTCAGCAATCAACTGAAGGAAAGATTTGACATGCCACATTGCCGAATCACCATAATTTCCATGAAATGTCAGAAGCCATTTATATGAATCCTCACAATCATTACAAAAGTTAGGAAAACCCGGGATGTTTGAGAAATCGATAGGCTGAAAATTTTTGTTTAACCAGGCACCACATTTCTCCTTTTCATCCATAATAGTATCCATTTGATATAACGATTAAACCTTGTACTGAAAAGGTGGAGCTGTCAAGTGATGAGCTTTAAAAGTTTTAACATGTTGCACGGGCTCATCTACACACAACAAAACTTCACAAGTTTATGAGATAACAGGGTTTTATCCCTTCAATGGAGTCGCCTATTTTAAAAAGAAAAAATATGCATTTATAAATCTTTTCACAAAAATTATTTTTTTTTGCTTTTCTTTGTAAAAATAAAAACTGGAAAAATGTCAGTGGAGTTGCCAGATGAAAATTAAAGATCTACTCTAAGCATTCATCAAACAAAGCAAAAACAAAAAGGAAGAAAACAAAAGTCGTACCCGGGAATAAAAATATTTATCCCCGGCAACGGCGCCAAAAAGTGTTGCCACCTTTTCACACACCTGGGTCACGTGGCAGAAATCTTCAAGCCACTTGGTGTGTCCTTGGGCCAAGTCTCAAGTCAAGGCTGTCACCTTGTTCTTGACTCCTCCGTTTAGGCTCAACTCCTAATGGAGCCAAGAGGGGTAGACCCTATCAAGTTACTAAGGATGATTACTTAGTGTGGTGATGTTTAACTAAATCAGTTACTTAGGAGTTCGAATATTTTAACTATAAACAATTGAAGATGACAAGATATGAAAATTACACACGAAAGCACAAAGCTGATAAACAATATATATATCAAGCAAAAATGACCAGTGCCTTAATAATGGAGTCAAATCAAAGAGATCAATGTGCTTGCATGTGCGTGGAGTGAATGTTTTGCGATTGCATCTTGGTATGTTTTACGTTAAAATTGAAGTATGAATTGATTAAATTAGGCTAAAAGGGGGACTCTAGATATACCCAAGAGTACTTGGAGTATGTCAAAAACAAAACCTATACGGCTACCCGCAAGGAATATGTGGGCTGAAATGGAGTCTCTGGGGCTATGTTCGTAATGCACCCATTAGGGTGTGACAGAGATCAGTGCCCCGAGGTCACTTTTCAGTAGGTTCCCGCTTCCTTTGGGTATTTTTCCACCGTAAACGTTTGATCGAGGTGTTGGATTTTCACCTGATGGTATTTTAATTGGGGAGGGTGAGTCCTAATTATTCTAGTCACCCAAGTGCTTTTGATATATCTTGACTGATCGAACGAACCGCAGCCAAGTACAGAGCATACACACTGGAGTCTTGTAAATTTTAATAATTTTTTAAGAGATGTGTTCCTGTTTAAAAGAAAAGCCTCCAAGAACCTCTTTCGATCCAAGTGGATCTCAATCGGGGAATCGAGGAGGGGTTAATTTTAAAGCTGCTGATAAACAAATGATAGAAAAAATAAAACAACTACACAAATCTGGTTTTCTGATTAATCCTACCATGAATCTCTTTCCCCTTTCAGGTCACTCAGGAAATCATGGGGTAAGTATTATGATTGCTTTTGAAAGTAAGATATGGAATATGGAATTAAAAACAAGATCAAATATACTACCCTACAAATTAGATCAATTCTAGTAAAAAGGAAATAAGCAGAAAACGACGAAAATGGCACCGACGCAAATCCCCCCAGAGGGGATGGGGAATGGGCTCGAAAGAGCCTATTCCAAAGGAAATTTTATTTATTAATGGTTACAATATTAGAGGAATTATATATGAGTTCTTCTTGGTCCTTATACAGGCTGAAACCAAGATCTTACAGTTATACAAAAATTTTAACAATTTTGTGACAAAAGGGAGACCCCTAGGGGATTTGAGCGCTCCAAAAGCCACTTTGGACAGCAGCTTCCATTCTTCTCTATCAAACCTGCTAAAGGAAAGTGAGCATGTTATAATAAAAAATTCCCAAAATCACTTTAAGAGTACCTTTGGTTCAGCCTACTTTATCTCAAAAAGTAATGAAATTAAACTAGCTAAATCGGCGAAAAAGGAACCAAGGAAAGCAAGCTTTCCTTGGGATCTTGGCCTGCTGTTTGTGCCATAAATTAAAAACACTGATATTGCAGAATATTACACTTATTGAAAATCAAATGAAACTACCTTAACAGCAAGCTATGAATTTTCACTAAACTACTTGCGAGACTAAGGTACTTTTAGCTAGATCTCTTGAATTTGAACTTTATGAGCAAAATAGAACTAAGATATAGAATAAAGGAGGGATCTTACTGATCATATCTATGTATGTTTTTCCTGATGATATAGATCAGATTAATAAGAAGCCTTTAAAGTAACCAGTTTGAGGAAAGTTTAATAATTTTTAAAGGAGAGAAAGGTGAAGAAAGGTGCTTGTTGTTGAAGCTGATCCGTTGAGGGAACTTGGTAGAGAAGCACCGAGGGGCATGATCTTAGCAATATCTACTCGAAATCAATGGAATCAAACCTAAACCATGGATCTTCTAGCCACGGAAAACATGTAAGCTACAACACAACTCCTGCAGACAGAACTATCAGATCTGAAGATACATATGAGAAAGGGATGATACAGTATGAAAATAACCTTATTTAACATACAGGTATTAACTCATTCAAACATATGCAGCAAATAGAAAGTAAGCTTACTTACAATGATATATCCTTATGATTTCAGAAACCAATCAGGCAGACAATAATTAAGTGCAAAAAATTGGAAAAATAGCAGTTTCACCTCGAATGCAGCAAGACAATGGCAATCCACACATGAAAGGTACTCCACAATTGAGCCTCCAAAGCTTCTCTTTATTTCAAAAAATGAAAATAAGTACACAGTTACAATGGCAATCCCTTCAATCCAGCTCTAACTAGCTTGGAAGAGGGAGCCTCAAGCAGGATTTATACAATTTGCAGGCCATCTAGCCCAGGGGGGGCACAATTCCTCATGGAATCAAGTGAAATCAAGTGATGGAGAGTTCATCAATTCACAACTGAAGCTGGACTAAGCCTACTTGTCAACCGGGGGCCTGATCTGGCTGACACATCAACCCATACACTGCCACATCGGCCCATAGAGCATCCAGGAGAGTCCACACGTGTGGAGGAGAGAGAGAGGGCGCAATTCCCCATGAAGACCACTATAGATCAGCTCTAGATCTGATTTGATCCCCTCCTTTAGTCAAGGATTTGTCAGATCCAGTCAATCTGCTCCAGATCTGATTGATTTCAGTCAAATCGGTTGAGAATCCATTGATTTATTGATTTTGGATTTGCTCCATTATTCATCAATTTATTAATTAAAATAATCAATAATTGATTTTTGGGGCTTTCTAACCTGAGTGATGGAAGATCAACAAAACTTAGGAAAGAGTGGGTCCATGGGTTTACATGGTGCTCTTAGCTTGAAAATGAGCACCTATATGACTGAAACCGATTATTTGGCCCACTTTTATTACAGACTCAATTTTTCCAATTAAACTATTAAAAATTAGCCTAAGTTTTGGAAAAATTAAAATTTAATAAAAAACACTGAAAAAACTAAAAAATTGAAAAATTGAAAAACACCTAGGGGGACTTAGACATGTTCATATGACTCAGAAATGATGTCTAGCATGCTTACACATTGACACATAGACTCTAATAACCTCAATAGGCACAAATGCCAAGCCGACCACCCCAACTTTGGAGGTATGGAGTGAAAAACTCAAAAATTATCAGTCTTTTATTCAACAACCAATAATAACCAAGGGAAAAAACACCCTGGGCTGATCGGATTTACAAATGAAGTCTAAGAGACTGAGTCTTTTACAGACACTATCATGCTATAACATTTATTACAATTCCCCCATGGGGTATGAACATGTGATATGATACAACAAGCACTTCCCAGAAGTACTTCCAAAGGTCTTTTTGAAGTCTGAACAAGTTAACCCTGTCTGGTTCACCGGGATCAGTTGATAAAAACCACTAAGTACAACTTAGGTGGTAACAAGCCCAAGCGTGTCTCATGTCTAGCCATGCAGAGCCATTTTTTATATCCTTCGCAGCTTGATTCCCTTTTTACCGGGAGGGGATTTTCCCCGGAGTGTCGATATCCTACACATGTATCCTTGCATTGAGCATAGGTATGTTCCACTACTTGGAACTAGTTTTTTTGCCCTTATGACACTTGTCTCCTCCTAGTTTGTAACGATAAAGCTAGTTTATTCTTTTTTCAAGCTTTTCAAATAACTGAAAAAGTCCAAAAAAATAAAAAAACCAAAAAGTCGGACAAGGAAAGATGTTATCTTTGGCAGCTGTCGAGTCTTGTCGCCTTCAAACAGAGCATTGTATATCACATCCATTGGTTCGGTTATAGTTTGACTTTAGGAGTTGTACTCGTTTATCTGAGTTTATCTCCACCGACTAGTTAAGCTTCCAGTCCCTATGGAGCCTATGTTAATGCCTCCTGTGTCACAGAGATGTCCCAGTTTGTATATCGATTCTATGCTGCCTTCATTCAGTCACCATACATCGTTATGCTCTTGCTCGAAGGAAGTTGAAACCTGAGTCGGCCATTCCTCAGTTATCTTGACTTTGCATGTCAGCCATTCCCGGTACAGTTACTGGTTCATGCACTTTATGATCGAGTCCTTCCACATTATATAGCTTTGCTGAGTACCTCGTGTTGGATGATGGGCGATGCCTTAATGCCCTCCTTCCAGCAGATTTCATCCCATCGACTTCAGATCATTTATTCTTGGATTGGAGTCTAGAGTCATTTTGAGTGCCTTGAGACTTGCAGTCATCAGTGGCAGGTTCTCTCGCCATCAACAGTTTCTTTGGAATACATCAATGTCCCCTGATCGATGGATCCTTTGAAGTGTTATACCTCAACAAATTTATTCACACTTGTTAGTTTGCACTCTAGTACCTTGATTCCCATTTTCATTATCGGTGGGTGATCTCACGTCTATTAACACTATACATTAATGACCAGTAATCAGACGATGGACTACTATGTTCGACCTCAACACCTCTATTCACATAGTAGGACATGTACTCGTAGTGGTTTGTGTAGAAGACCTTCTAGACTGGTAGCATCTCTTATATGCTACCTCCTTGATCGTGCCAATGTTCATGAGATTTCAGCTCTCATGACTTGATTCCAGTGTATGTTAGATATTTCCAGCCACTATGGAGATCTTGATCTATTATATATCTTCAGCCATTTTGGAGATCATGGTCCTTTGTATATCTTCATCATGGAGATTATGATCTATGTATATTGTACGTGGCTATGACCACATATGTGATATCATGTATCATGCCTATTCATGGCCATTGTACTCTTATGTATCCGGGACTGCTATATGTATTTGTTGTTATGTGCAGAGTTGTATTATGGTACTATGTTGATTGGGTGGCTGGTCTTCCCTTTGGGATCCTTCATCACTCCACTTCTAGGATGGACTTATAATGTATTTCAGCCATCGTATAACCCCTCTGATCTCATACATTAGGGGGCATCAATTCTGTTATGGAGAGAAATTCCTATGGCTTGGGGTACCACAACAGACAGCTTGACTCCAGAAATCAATCTTTACCAATATGCAATAGAAATAAAATGTCTAACACTAAAGGATTAGACCTCGTACCTTATTCCGGATGGTTGAAGTAGATCCCCGTTGAGCTTTCCAATCTTTAGCTTGAATTGCTATATTACTTCCTCAACAACAAGTAAACAATACAAGCATTCTATATATCATGGTGTTAGATCTATTCTAGCATATATAATCAATAATGTAAAAGCATTTGACATGATCCCATGGATAAAATATACATTCAAACACACATTATTGGATAGGAAAATATATTTCTATTAATATAAATCAGAGATTACAAGATACAACCTCTGATGGCACGTCTGCGAACCGGAGAAACTGAATCCCCCACTTGGGCCTCCATCTCTCGATAGCAAGCTCACAAGCAAAAGGAAAGATTGGGAAGAACACAAAAGTGCTCCAAGGGACAAAGGGATGCAGACTCAAGCATAAGTTCCGTCAACAATGGACTATAATTTCGTTGCTCTCAATTCTCTCTTATGCCTTCAATGTACCAAGGGGTTCCTTATATAGCTTTTCAAAGGGGTAATGAAAGGTCAAATCCAAGCGATCTCAAGGCATATGGAAGGCCAGGAGTCAAATGATTTGGATCCATGTCAAGGAAAACTCCAAAAGGATTTGGATTATGCACACATCCCGATATACGCAGTTTTAGTGGTCAAACTCGTGTATGTACGCGCTTATATGGTTAAAAGTCACGTATAGCATTTTTCATGTGTTTTTAGGGATGATCAAGGAAACATCAAAGGACAAAAAATGGTCCATAGGGGCTAAGGAGTCTGCAGCAGGACAGGGGAAGGCCATACAAAGTGTGATTCACCTAGAGTGGTGAAATCCGCTATAACAAATGCCCCCTAATGTATGAGATCAGAGGGGTTATACGATGGCCGAAATACATTATAAGTCCATCTCAGAAGTGGAGTGATGAAGGATCCCAAATGGAAGACCAGCCACCCAATCAACATAGTACCATAATACAACTCTACACATAACTGCAAATACATATAGCAGTCTCAGATACATAAGAGTACAATGGGCATGAATAGGCATGATACATGATATCACATATGTGGTCATAGCCACGTACAATATACATAGATCAAAATCTCCATGATGAAGATATACAAAGGACCATGATCTCCAAAATGGCTGAAGATATATAATAGATCAAGATCTCCATAATGGCTGGAAATATCTAACATACACTAGAATTAAGTCACGAGAGCTGAAATCTCATGAACACTGGCACGATCAAGGAGGTAGCATATAAGAGATGCCACTAGTCTGGAAAGTCTTCTACACAAACCGCTACGAGTACATGTCCTACTATGCGAATAGAGGTGTTGAGGTCGAACATAGTAGTCCATCATCTGATTACCATTCATTAATGTATACCGTTAACAGATGCGAGATCACCCACCGATAATTAAAATGGGAATTAAGGTACTAGATTGAAAACTAACAAGTGTGAATAAATGTGTTGAGGTCGAACACTTGAAAGGATCCATCGGTCAGGGGACATTGATGTATTCCCAAGAAACTGTCGATGGCGAGAGAACCTACCACTGATGACTGCAAGTCTCAAGGCACTCAAAATGACTCTAGACTCCGATCCCAGAATAAATGATCTGAAGTCGATGGGATGAAATTCACTGGAAGGAGGGCATTAAGGCATCCCCCATCATCCAACACGGGGTACTCAACAAAGATGTATAATGAACTACTGGAAGTTTGTACATACTAATGGAACTAGTATTATCACAATGAAGAGGAATGGGATTAACATGTTTTACCTCCAAATCTTCAAGTGTATGAATCATTGAGAGTATTTGTGTACAGCAAGTGGAAATAGCAATGTACTCAGCTTCTATAGTGGATAAAGATATTGAGCCTTGCTTCTTACTCAACCATGCAACTAAATAATAACCCAAGAAGAATGCACCTCCAATTGTGCTCTTTCTTTCATCCAAACAGGTTTCCCAATCAGAATCTGAATATGCAGTTAACTGAAGATTTTAATTTCTAGGATAACAGAGATCATAAGTGATTGTTCCCTTCAAATATTTAAATATCCTCTTAACATCCATCAAATGATTTTTCTTAGGAGCAGACTGAAATCTACCTATCATTTCAACAACCTGCATTATATCAGGACGAGATGTTGTGATGTATAAGAGAATTCCTATCATTCACTAATACATTCTCTGATCAACATCAGGTGAGGGATCATCCTTTTTAATTTTACAACCAACAACCATAGGTGTACTGATGGGTGATGAATCTTCCATCTAAAATTTCTTCAACATCTCCTTCAAATACTTCTGTTGAGAGAGAAATAAGCCTCCAGGACTCTGGATAATGCGAAGACCAAGAAAGAATGACAATTATCCTATCATTGACATCTCAAAATCAGATTGCATGGCATTAGAAAACCACTACACAGAGGAATCATTAGTCCATCTAAATATAATGTCATACACATACACCAAAACTACTAATAGATTATCACCTTCATATTTGATATACAAGTTACTGTCAACAGTACCTTTCTTGAAACCTTTGTCTTATAGATATTTATCCAGTCTATAGTACCAGGCTCTTGGTACTTATTTCAATACATACACATCCTACTTCAATTTGTAGATATTGTCAATATTATCTTTCAATTGGAACCCTTCAGGTTGCTCTATATAAACTTCTTCTTCTAGATCTCCATTGAGAAAATATGACTTAAAATCCATCTGATAAAATTTGAAGTTCTTATGAGTGGAATAGGAAAGAAACATTCTGATAGCTTCCAATCTTGCTACTAGTGCAAACATTTCATCAAAATCTTGTCCCTCATCTTGGGCATACCCCTTATAGACCAATCGATCTTTATTCCTCACAATTTGTCTTTATTCATTCGTCTTGTTTTTAAACACCCAGTTGGAACCTATTACATTTTTATCTGCAGGCCTAGGAACCAACTCCCAAGTATTATTTTTCTTAATCTGATAAAGCTCTTCATTCATAGATTTAACCCAATCTTCATTCTCACTGGCTTCTTCAAAATTCTTAGGTTCCATCATAGATAAGAAAGCAATCTGAGATTGTTCTAAAGCTTTGACCAACTTTCTTCTTGTCTGCACTCCTTTATTCTCGTCACCAATTATCTGAATTTCAGGATGATTCTTCTGAATGATTCTGGAAGGTGCTTTTGTTTCTGTCTTCTTGTCTTGAATCTATCTGAGTGTTTGTGCTTTCATCATCTAACTTTGAATCTTCTTTTTTTTATTCTTAGACCTATTCTTCTTTAAATTCAATTGTATCTTCTATATCTGGTTCAACATTGCTTATCTGAATATCTTTTATAGGGATTCCTTCATCGATTTTAATGTCAATACTATCAACCAATTTATGCAGCCTTTTATTCTAACAAGTGTACCCTTTACTGTTTACAACATATCCTAAGAAGATACCTTCATCAACCCTGTCATCATATTTCCCAAGATGTTCATCGTTATTTTTAACATAGCATTTACTTCCAAAGACTTTAAAGTGTTTGATAGAAGCAAATCTTCCAGACCATATTTCATAAGGAGTCTTATTATTGTTCAGACTTAGGTGATGTTTGTTAAGAATATGAACAGCTGTGTGAATTGCCTCTACCCAGTATGTCTGATAAATATTCCTTTCATTCATCATTGATCTTTCCATTTGTTGTACTGACCTATTATATCGCTTAAAACTACTCCATTCTATTGCGGGGTGCCTGGAATAGTGTATTCTCTTTTAATTCCATGTTTATCACAAAAATATTTGAAGTCTCCTGAACAGAACTCTCCTCCTCTATTAGATCTTATACCTTTATTCTTTTGGGCCTGTTTGATTCTCAATCAGATCCTTAAAAATTTTGAACTTTTCAAGTGCTTCATATTTTTCTTTCAGAAAAGCGACCCATGTAAGTCTAGAATAATCATCATTGACCAACATAAAATATATTTCTCCTCTTATGCCTTCCTTTCTTGATGTTCCACATAGATCCATACGTACTAACTGAAGTGGTTTGTCTGTTGATGTGAATTTCTTGGATTTAAACTATGCGCGAGTCATTTTTCCCATTTGACAAGGTTTACAAATAGAGTCATACGGCTTTGATATTTTTTGGAAGATATTTTATTGTCCCATTTTTCACAAGTTTGATTATATGATCATAGTTTAAATGTCCAAGTATCCTATGCCAAAGCCATCTTTCATCATACTTTTTATTGGCAGGGGTTTTGGTAAGTGAGTTGCATAGCGTCGTGGCAGCTGCGCAACCTCACGCGGTACTGCGCAAGGCCATATTAGCATGATGGGTAGAAGAATAACCGCTTTGAATATTTTTTATGTTATTTGACCAAGTTTTATTGTAATAGGTCATTAGCAGTTATAATTTAGTTAGAAGTGGACCCTCAATGTAATGGCGCAAGCCTATTTATAGATCTAGTTTTTCAAGTAGATGGTACCAATAATAGAAGAGAAAGAAGAGGATAATGATCATCATAGGAGAATCATATAAGAGGATAATTGTGGCATAAGGTCTAGTGCGATCTATTTTTTGAATAATTCAACATGTATCTGCGATTTATCTGGGTCTTTCCTTATGTATGCAGTGTCTGGTTTTGGAGAATAATTGTGTAATTTGGATCCTTTGCACAAGATTAATATGATATGACAATTGTTGCACAAATATTGTATTTTATCACTGTTGCGATCTAATTTGTTATGATGTTGCGACCTATTTTGCTATGATGTCGTTGTGATTTAGTCTCTTTCTGTTATATTGATGCGATCTATTTTAAAATATGTTTTTGTATGTTGCACTATGAGTTGATATGTTTTATGAATAATGTCGTGGTATTAGTGATAATGTGACAACTATATGATGCTTTGGAAATGAATCTATAATGACTGAATAAGTTATGAATACACTCTGCAAGTTGTGAAAATGGTTTAAAGTCGACTGCAAATCTCTGGATCTAGTAGTTATGGTGTCTCCCCATTAGATCCCCATATCCTCCTTCCCCACTGCTGAAAACTCAGTTCCGACAGCTCTCCCTTGAACATCTCGGGTGAGACCTTGTCTACTGCGCAAACATTACTGGGCGGGGTAAAACATGTCCAGGCTGGTGCTCAGGGATATTGCGCTTATTGGGTGTTGACAAAGTGAGAACCCCTATCGATGAGGCTTTGTTGGTGGGTTTTTCCAACACTTTATTATATGACATTCTTATTTTTCTTCTTTCAAGACATAGACATTGTTTTCAGTTCTTATACCTTTTGCAACGAACTTTCCAAAGGTTACATACTTTATCTTGCAATCTTTAGAAGTGAAAAAAAATTCACATGCTTTGTCACAAACCTGACTAACACTAATAAGATTATGTTTTAGTCCATCTACAAACATCACATCTTGGGCTTTCCCTTTTCCATTACTCAACTTGACCATTCCTTTTCCTTTGATTTTCCTTGGAGCATCATTTCCAAAAGTTACATTTCCTGGTTTATTTTCACTTAGAGACGAAAACTTACTTTTATCACCAGTCATTTGTTTGGAACATCCACTGGCATTATACCAGGGGTCTTTTGCTTTTGAACAGAAAGGACTAGGCCACATTTGTTATTTTGTTTATTCTTCCAAACTTTCTTACTTTCAGCATAGTAATTCATTCTTGGGGTTGTTTTGTAATCCTTCAAATGACAATTTGAAGCCTTGTGTCCAAAGTTATGACAAACATAACATTCTGGCTCATTGTACAATAGATCAAAATAATTGTTATTTCTATCATGAGTTATTCTCTTAGTTGTGAAATGAGTTGTATGTTGTTCTTGTTTGTTTTTTTATTGTCTTTCTCTATGTTGTAGTAATTGGCTGTTCTTTGATTGCATATTTCTAAAATTAAATGCATAGTTTGCAGTTTTGTGACCAAAAATATAGCAACAATAAAAATAACCATAGAAAAAAATTTGGTATTTGAATCTTGGAGGTCTTCCCTTTTGTTGACTTTTTTTCTGAACTATCCTTGGTTGATAATTCTGATTTGAATTTCTGATTCTGGTACTTTCTTCATTTCCTTTTATTTGCACACTATGTTCTCATTATGACTGATTGATGCATGTACCTTATTCATAGCCAAGACCTATTTTTAACCATGGGTACCTTTGCTTGCTGATAATTTTGTTCAATTCCTCTAAGGCTTTGATAATTGACAGATTCTGGTGGCATAGAGCTTGAAATTTATCCAAATATTTCCTATATGCTACTACTTCTACTTCCAAAGCTTCACATCTCATTTTCCCTTATGTTAATTGTTGTTTAAGAAGATCCTTTATTTTCTTTGCCTCTTCTAGTTCCAATTTTAACACAAAAGTATCTTCACTTGGTTCTTTTCCATTCTTTTCATACTGCACCAATAACTATTTTAGTTTCCTTTTCTTTAATATGAATATGTCAATCTCCTCTAGAGCACTGATTAGTTCACCTTCCACATCAACCATGGCTTCTTCCCCATTCAGGTCACTTTCTAAATATTCATTTCCAATATCATCTATGGCCATAAGCTTAAAGTTATTCACTTCATCTTCACCAGATGAATCATTGTCTGTCTCTTCTAAAGAATAACATCATTTACACACAGGCTTTTCTTTTCGTGTTTAGCCTCTTTATTGTATTTATTGAATGTATAATTTTCATCATCATTAGAAGTCTGCCTCTTGTTCTTGTGGGGACATTTAGATGCAAAATGACCTATTTTACCACATTTAAAACATTTAAAGGGCATATTTCCTTTGTATTTACCTAAACCTATCTTCAACCTCCTTACAATTTTGCCTCAGCCACGTCCATTTCAGAATCAGTGTTCTTATCTGCTTTAAAGGAAGCTTCTCTAGTGGTGGATTTGTCTTTACCAATATTCATTTCATAGGCTATCAGAATACCTAGGAGTTGGTCAATAGGAAGAGTTTTTAGATCACTCAATTCTTCTATTGCTAAGACTTTGGGATTAAATATTTTAGGTAGAGATCTTAAAAAAATTTGAACTAAGAATGCTTCATCAAACTTTTTACCAGGACCCTTCATGGTATTCACAGTCTCTTCTATTCTTAGGAAAGGTTTACTGATTGTATCATCCTCATTCAACTTTAGTTGTTCAATTTTTATTCTATATGTCTGTATTTTGGCATCTTTTACTTTTTCATTTCCTTCATAACTGTTTACAAGCTTATCCCACATCTCTTTCATAGATTCAATATGCATTACTTTAACA
Organism: Pseudotsuga menziesii; assembly: GCA_001517045.1. Taxonomy (NCBI): domain Eukaryota; kingdom Viridiplantae; phylum Streptophyta; class Pinopsida; order Pinales; family Pinaceae; genus Pseudotsuga; species Pseudotsuga menziesii. The sequence continues at coordinate 256,289 of LPNX010834462.1, read as the reverse complement.
AACTCAGCCTCTACAAGACCAATCAGAATAACACTCATTGACTTTGCATTAAAACTAAATTCCAGCTTGTCATATCTAGAGGCTATTACAACTAGCTTTACATAGCCAGTCTCTACTACATCCCAAACATTAGCTTCCAAGGACATTATATAGGTTCTCATTCTAACCTTCCAAAAGGAAAAATGTGTTCCTTCAAATAGAGGAACCTTATTGGATGAATTCCCTTCATAACTTCTGATTTTTAAGCTTACGGATCTACCTTTAGACAAAAGGAACCCGCTCTGATACCAATTGTTGAAATTACTCAAATAACTGAGAGGGGGGTGAATCAGTTATTTCTAAAACTTATACAAATTTTCAATATTTAAACCATTATTACTTATTACAGATTTATAGTTATGATAACGCACCAAGTATATTAGAAGAGATGATGATTATCAATCACACACACATGATAGAGACATAAAAATATTTATTTTTATTTGAGCACCTACTCAAATGAGGTTGCAACCTCTGATTTACAAAATCCTTCTTGTGGAGAGCACCAACCCTCATGTTTTTCTAGCACCCACTAAAATAGCATTCTCCAGATACAACTGAGTGAAAGCACCAACTTCCACTTGTATAGGCTTCAACTTGTACAAAGAATACAACAGTTTTTTCCTAGCACCACCCTACCACCCTTATTTCTCAAATTTAAACATGTTCAGTACAATATGTAGACAAATAGGTATAACAATGCATACTAACTATGTTCTGATTTGCGTTTGTATTTGCTTATGCACCTTGGTTCCCCTTATTGTATGTGTTCTGGTTATTCTTGAAAGAACTTAGAGTCCTATTTCATTCTGCAATCCCTACTTTGACGACGATCCATGCACTAGCTTCTCTACCTGTAGAGAGTGCACATATTTATTCATCACGCACATCCTTTTATACATATATGTCCTTAATCCCTTTACCTGTTCGTATGCCTAACGGTCCATTTCCATAACTAATCAAGCTATTCAATTCCTTGTGACAGAAAAGAAGTCTAATCGTTGAGTAATCATGAGTTTTTGCAACGCATCTTCACCATTTTGATTCTTCCGCGATTGTCATTTTCTGCAATTCAACTCTTCCACAATTTTCTTTCTTTTTCTGCAAATCAAAGTTTCCATAGTCCTAGTTCTGTAATTTTGGTTCCGTACCATTGATCTTCTTCATGCTCTTCATGACCATTGATCTAAGAAGAAAATAAGATATCGGACATGTGATTTTTTTCAAATATCATTCTATGATTTCTTCTTTCTTCCTTCCAAACATCCTTTTCTGCATGACTTCTTCTGCACCGTCAATTTCATGCGACCTCTCTACTGGTCGTTGATCTGAAATCAAATAATTGGTTCCACACATCCTTTTCTGCAAATTCAATCTGTGTCATCGATTTCTTGTACAACATTTCCTGATCATTGATCTTAGATCTGGTGGGGCATATAGATCCCAGGTTTTAAACATTTTGTTAAATTACTTCCATACTTTTATGCTTTTATCCTTCCGCTTGAAAAAATCCCCAGTGTATCGTCGATTTCTTGTGCACCCTTTCCCGACTGTCAATCTTAGATCTAGTGCAGGATGCAGATCTCAGATTTTCAATATTTGTTTGAATGAATTCCATACTTTGTGCTTTCTTCCTTCCTCTTTCAAAACTCCTTCCACGTCATTGATTTCTTGTGCACCCTTTCTTGACTGTCAATCTTAGATCCAATGCGGGATGTGGATCTCGGGTTTTCAACTTTTGTTTGAACAACTTCCAGACTTTTCGCTTTTCACCTTCTTCTTGCAAAATTCCTTCTACACCATTGATTTCCTTTGCACCCTTTCCTGACTGTTAGATCTATTCATCAGATTACCTTCCAAACTTTGCGGATTTGTTCTTGACCATTGATTTCTTATGCGGGTTCACTCCTAATATGTGTATTTGTTCATTCGATTACCTTTCAAACTTTGTAGACATTTTCTTGACCGTTGATTTCTTTTGTGGGTTTTCTCCTAAGTCCTCTGCTTATCTGGATCATATGCTTGGAACTATGTTGCCATCAATGACAACCAAACCACACTCTGATCTATTTCCATATGACCACAAAACCTCCAACACAAGTAAGACACTATTAATTAATAGGATTTTTAAAACGACTTCATGTAGTGATAATCCAAATAGAAGTAGTGAATATGACTTTGATTCAACTTTTGAGAAGTTACAATTAGAAGCATCCAAGGACTTGGGATGAAAATTTAATTTACATACAGCATTCTTATAATACACTTGTCCACAATTCCATTTCTATGTCTTGTTTGATTTTTTTGGGATATTTTGTACCATAACCACCAGATATTGTATAAGGATGGCATGAATCAAGGGAAACGATCCCAAAGAATTCATTGAAGGTAGAAAGGTTCATAGACATGATACTAGAAATACACTTATAGTTTCAACAGAAACTAAACAAGTCTCGTCAGAAATAAATTTCCATACAAGATAAGTACATGATTGGAAATAATTTCCAAATAGGAGACAAATTTTAGTTGCACCTTAATAACAAAATTTTACAAGGACCAATGAGGAAAATTAAAGCCCTAAGATATGGACCTTTACAAAACGTAAGAAAAAACTCTTATAGAATTAGTATCCCAACATATGTGCACATTTAAATCAATAGTAAATGTATATAAATTGAAACTCTCTGGGCACCCATCCATGATCGATGAGGATAAAGAGAGCCAAGTCTTAACTTCTATCAAATATTAGGCATTATATGTAGAAATATATTTACAAGAGGAAACAATTTTGGAAAAGAAGATAAAAATGACCAAAATGAGTCAACTTAAACTTTGGCAAGTGGGATCAAAGGGTTAGTTTCTATCCAAGACCAAAAGGTATTCCAAGGAGAAAGTTGAGGAATTGTTTCCTCATCTCCTCCAAAACTAAATCTTTTAGAGGCCAAAATCCTTTAAAATGGGGATGGATGATCCAGAATGGATCTATACATGTAAGACATGAATTTTTTAATTCTTTAGATGAGGGTTATTAGAAGTTGGGACATTTTAGAGAGGGTTCTGATTTTTGTCGAATTCGGTCATCAATTTTTTCACATTTTCAAGGCTTTAAACAACATTTTGGGCCTAATTCTAGAATAATATTTCCTCATCCAAAACACCAATAATTCTTGTCATTGATATACATCCAACAATATATCATCCACCTAAAACCAAGTTTGTTTGCAAAAGTTATGACCTTGACAAAATGGCACTCCAAATATTCCCCACGTGTCCAACTGGTGACCATGTCAACTCACCATAGATCGAATATGGGGAGTTAGTACCATTTGAGAATCCACTAGATACTTATAGAACCATAAATGAGGTTTTAAAAGACTTTTAAAAGCCTAAACTTACGCTTGTTTCTATAAATCGAAAACTTACCAGAATGTGAGAAAAGGGTTCACTTTTTCACTAACGACCAATTGTGTATAATATGAGTAGCAATGTGGATGAGATAATAACATAGTAGAGATATGAAAGAATATTTCCAAGGTCCAAATATGACCATAGTGTCTTATATCTTCACAATTATGAACTTAGACAACTTTATAATCTATATGGTAATCTTCATAATATAATAAGACAAAAGACACAATCCATCATTGAATGTTGGTTTTTCCATATAGGTTTCTAGGGTAAATTTGTGTTCCAGTGGGTTCTATTTGTCGATGAAAAAAAAATAGAACCCACTGTGTTTGTCCACATCTGGGTTTACCAGACCGTACTCCAGCACAGGGATAAATTTATAAAAAGATGGTATGATGAGATTGTAGAATAGTAGATTGTTTCTTTACCTATCATCGGAAGAAATATATGTTTTACTGACAGTAGCATGTGTTTATAGATAAAACTAATTCCTTGTACAGTGTTTTCTTTTCAGTAATTCTATCATTTGTAAAGAACAAATAGAAGAGTATAATGATCACTCTATAGTAGGGTTAGACTAGATTTACCTTCTGTTACACCATACAGCTTCCTTTTTCCAGATTAGAATAACTTCACTATTACAAGTTTTAATTAATTAATGATTAAATCCTACTTTCGAACCAATCTGGTCTAGATTTTATGTATGTTTAGTGATGTAATCATTTCATTATTTTCTTTTCTTCCGTTTTATTTGGACTGAGCTCGAATAGCTTCCTGAGCTATTATCCTATTTTTTTTATATATAAACTGTAATTAACAGCTATATATATAATTATACGACACAGATCCTAAGTAATATTATGTGATATATATATATATATACTGATATCATAACCAAATAGACAAAACTAAATATTTACAGAACTTTATTAACTATTTAGTATAATTGGTACAAGAAATAAATAAATTAAACATTAACCATGAAAATATTGGTACTCTCTGGACAAATAATATCTTTATTGTATTAATAACAATAAACTTCTATTACAGACAATATAGGAGTATTATCATTATGAAACTTAAGGTAATGTTCTTATTACCTTAATTACAAACTAGAACTATTTATACTTTCTGTACTGCAAGGTAAATAAACAGTACTTAAGAACTTTATTAAATAAAATAAAAATATAAAAAAACCCTATATTATTGAAAGGTATAAACTATATATAAAAAAAATCAAATGCATACTTGAGTAGAATTTAAATGACAGAATGGAAGAATGCTCGTCTATCGAGCTTAACTTATATTATAAAATATAACTAGTAACCCTTACATTGCAGAAGCACAGTACAAATTAAACAGTAATTTAAAAAGAAAACGGAGTTATTTCTTTACTGTCAAAATTTAGGGTAAACCCCTATTTATCCAGAATATACAAGGTTTAAAACTGTAAAACCCAGTTCAATAGTTTTACTCATGGCTGTACTAAAAATTTACTTAAGAAGGCTTTTACATCCTATGCTTTTACATTAAACACAGTAATATTTACAAAAGCAAAATGTACACTCACGGTCGAAGCCGGAGGGCCCTGCGGTAAGCGAGGGTTTTAACAAACTATGAAAAATAGTGAAGTAATCAACCAAAACCCATGAGGGTCTTTTAGGCCGCAACGACCAACCCTTATTACCCCATAAGGGTTTGCACAAGGTAGGACAGCCATGGAAGAACCAGGGCTTACCGTGGCCTTTTACTGCCGTAACCTCGTACTCACTGCGCAGAAGGAGAAGAGAGACGAGTCGTACCTGTACATTCATCATATCCTACTGTTAGATATGTTTTATATTAAAGGCAAAGAGTTTTATAAACCAGGAAAGGTGCAATAAAATAATAAGAACACGAGTGATATTCTTACCTCAATCATATTAGAGAGATAAACACTGATAACCAATATGCTGCGACTAGCATGAGAAAAAGGTTTATCTTCAGCTGCAAGGGAAACGACAGTTCAATACTTCATCAACTACGGACAGCGAAGGGTTCCAGTTCTCGACTGACAGGGTTGAAACCCTAAAGCTGAGTTGTTGCTCTATGCAAAACAAAAACACAGTACCCTATGCAACTTAAGAAATGACTCTCTGAATGGAGGAACTGCACTCGTTTGGAAACTGAAGAATAATGTGGGGAAGGACTATTACAGTAAGGGTTCGGATAAGCCACTAAGGCAACAAAAACAAAAAAAAACTAGAAAGGAGATCAAATGGCTTACGACTGATAGCAACCCTAGGGCACGGTCTCGTTATCGTGACTTTGGACAGGCTAACAAGAGAAGGAGTAATCCAAAACCACCACAGCCTTACTCCAGTAGCAGAGCGACTGAACACTCTGCGAAAGAATATCAGGAGCCCGAAGGCAGTGAAAGACTAACGATCTAGGGTTAGAGATAACTCTTTTAAACTGACGATGCTTGGCCATCAAACAACCACGTTTCCATGCAAATATTTGCATTCGATGGGTAATTCTCTATAGTGTCGATGAGCCATCACCTAGTGCATTTTTTTCAATCATTTGGATGAGTTCAAAAGGTTCAACACTAATCTCTAGCCAAATTCAACCTATCATTGCATTACGATAACAAGAACTCGTTAATATATGTACAAACCTTGTATCATAGCTCACTAATGGCGTAAAAGTTTAACAAATCATTGTGAATACGTTATGGTATAAAATTCATGCAATACAATCAAGTTATGACACTATGATCATCGTGGATATAGATTAGCACCACGACTTTGAACTCCGTAATATGTTATTGCTTACATAGTAAATAATTAATCAAAGGTTATACATGATTAAGAGTGTTAAGTGCACAACATAACCTTTATACAAGTTTGGAATGGGTGAAGTAAAGATTTATAAGAGTTCTTCTCTAGAGTTTAATCCATAAACTTGCTATGACTTGGTCTTATTCATAAAATCTCAATCCAAGTGAATGACTAAATAGTCATTTAGCACTTACAGTCTTAAAATAGAATAATTCTTGTAACATGATTATAGGAGGAAAGTGTAATACATATGGGTAAGTAAGAATAATACTTATATAAGTATTCCACCAACATCTATAATATAATTATAGAGTAAACTAATGGTTGATGTTAAAGAGGATTGTAGCTTTAACTATAATGATTATTCTATTAATAATATTAATCCTTTGGTCTTGCATATTTATCTAAGTGTGATAAATACATACCAAATGATATAGTAACCAAATATTTTTTATGAATGCATTATCTGGAATATATGTTGTTAACCTAGAAATTATAATAAATAAGGTTGAAGCCATTCATCTCTTAACAGAAGTTTTACCAACATAGTTGTTAGACCTTAAAAATTTTATGTTGGATGTTCTTTTAAGGATAATAATCTATTAAAGAATAATTCCCTTTTATATAAATAAAGGGATAGAATAAAAACTGGTTACAGTAGGTTATCTAACCAACCTAAGATAAGCGTTAATATGCTTTGAAGCAGTTGTAGTGTAAATAAAAATTTGGGCATCAGCATGAATATACCCCTATCAGTGGGTAGTCTGAATTTTGGTAACAGTAAATTGTAAACCCTTTTTTAATACACTTTACGATGTAAATGTATTTATGCATTCTTAAACGTAAACTTTTGATTTTACAACATTTCCTTTTCGTACTCTACTTGTAAGTAATTTTAATCAAGATCTTTTGACACTAACAACTATGATAGATATCAGACAGTTTAGTAATCTTTAAGAAATATAAATCTATCTCTACTAGAAAGGAGAACAGTTAATGGATTTACCTTAACAAGCATTGATATGTGCTTAACAATTTATTGTCTTACTGAACTTCCGATTTGCAATAAAACTTGTACATAAAGACCTTAGTATTTTTACATGCAGCAACCAATCTTCTTACCTGTAATCTGTAAGGACAGGAAAAAATTTCTGCATTAACTCGAAAGCTAAGTATACCCAATTTTTCATGACAGCCCCACCTTATGGTCGCAAAATGAAACAAGTCAGTAAATTGAAAAGAACTATTCTATCACTTTATATAACTAACAGATGAATTCAATTAACAAGTTGTTAACATATAACTAATTAAATAATTAGTTAACTGATTTTATGATCAATGTTATGCAAATTTAAAAATTTTAAATTTTTCAAAAAATTCAGGGTTTTCACATGTGGTATCAGAGCATGGTTCAAATACTAGGCCTTGATGTGCCCAACTGGTTTCCATAGAACAGTAAAACAATGTACTAACCTATATTTTGTTTTATGTAAAGAATAGAAAATTTCTTTTTATGAATCTAACAGGAAGGTATGGAGAAGCTAGGAGAATATGCTCAGGAGGAGTCTCCAAACACCGAGACAAGACAATTGTCTAGAGAACCTATGTTATAAGAGGTAACTGCTCACTCCTCAGAGCTCATGCAGACTATAAAGGATTTGAATACTGAAATAGAATCAGTCAAGAAGGACAATGAGAGGATTTTGAAGACTCAGGAAGAGTTGAACCAAATTTTGATCGAAAAATTCCAAACTAAAGGGAGGAGCAAAAGATCCAAATCTGAGGAAGCTATCCATCAGAAAGGATCTAAAAAGATGAAGCTGGAAAAAGTTGAAAGCAGTTCATCATCTGAAGGGTTCAGGGAGCAACAAAGCTACCACACTACGAGTGACAGTAGTGAGGCTGAGTTGTATGACAGAAAGAAGAAGTACAGACCATATGAAGAGATTTCCAGGGAGTTTAAAAAAATAAAGCCCCCAACTTTCAACGGAGAGACCAAAAAAGGGGAAGAAACAAAGTCCTGGTTATCTGGGATGAGGAAGTATTTTCAAATATACAACTATTCAAATCAGTTGAAGGCAAGAATGACAATCTATAACCTCTCTGGAAAAGAAGACATATGGTGGCAAGATTTGAAAAGACTCAAGGGTATCAAGGAAAAAGAAGTTAATTGGAGTACCTTTAAAATGTACTTCAAGAAGAAATTTTTGTCCGAACAATATTATGAAGAAAGAGCTAAAGAATTTTATGAATTGAAGTTAGGTTCCATGACTATGAAGGATTTAAATAGTAAATTTTTAAGCTTGCTGAGGTATGTACCTTACTTAGTAGATGAGAAACCTAAAGTACAATGGTTTCTCAGTTGTCTACCATACCACATCAAGGACAGAATTGAGTATGATAACCCGAAGACTCTAGAAGAAGCCATGAGAAAGGAAAATTTCTGTTTTGAGCAGAACAAGAAGAAAGAAGGTATAGCCAACTGGAAGGCTAAAAAGAACAATAATCAGCCTGAGTTTAAAAAGAAAGAATTTGTACCCCAGAAAAATTTCAAGAATAATAAGAACAGAAATTATTCTAACAATAAAAATTTCCAAGGAAATAGAAATGGTGCATCCAATAATTCGAATAACTTCAAGGGCAAGGAAGCTGCAAACAATCATGGGAATTTCACTAAGATTTTTGAACGAAAGGAGCCTTTTAAGTGCTGGGAATGTAATGGCCTGCACTATTCCTCGGTCTGCCCAAACCAGAAAAAGGTAGTCAGCAATATTCACACTGTGCAGGAGGAAATGACTGTTGGAGAACTTGTCAGGACTATGCCCAGAATAAATGCAGCACTGGAGAACCACCAAGCTAACTATCAGACTTCCATGGTGGAAGTGGAAGGTATGGTTAACCAAACCCCTGTAACCATTTTAATTGATTGAGGAGCTAGTCTTAGTTACATTGCACCTCAGATAGTGGAAAAGTGTAAATTATCTGTTGAAAAGTTTGATAGTTCCTGGTTAGTTCAATTAGCCACTGGGGAAAAAAGGAAAGTAACCTGTTATGTGAAAGAATGTGCTTTACTTATGGATGATTTTAAAACTACAGTTAAGATTAATGTTTTACCACTTGGCTCGTATGATTTACTGAATGGTATGGATTGGTTAGAGCAGCATAAGGTAGTTTTAAACTGTTACGATAAAACCTTTACGTGCATAAATAGTAATGAACAACCAGTAACGGTTAAAGGTATTCCTAGGAAAACTGTAATCAGGCAGATTTCTGCTTTACAACTTAAAAGAGTAGTCAGGAAAGGGTGTAAAGCCTATGCTGTAACTATTACAAATGAGGCAAATAAATATGAAATGGATAAGTTAAAAATAGAATATATTCCTGTTTTAAATGAATTTACTGATGTTTTCCCAGAAGAAATTCCAGGATTACCTCCTAGGAGGGAACTGGATTTCACTATTGAGTTGGTGCCAGGTGATGTACCTAGCTCGAAAGCTCCATATCGTATGAATATCTTAGAACTTAATGAGCTAAAATCACAGTTAAAAGAACTAATAGATAAGAAGTGCATTCAAGCTAGTGTGTCCCCTTGGGGATCACTAGTCATCTTTGTCAAAAAGAAAGAAGGAACTATGCGACTATGCATAGATTACTGTCAACTAAATAAGATGACTATTAAAAATAGATATTTGTTGCCCCGCATAGATGATCTGTTTGATCAGCTACGTGGAGCTACTGTGTTCTCAAAGATAGACCTGAGATCAGGATATCATCAGGTAAGAATTAAAGATGAAGACATCTTCAAGACAGCCTTCAGAACAAGGTATGGACATTATAAATTTGTCGTAATGCCATTTGGGCTTACTAACGCCCCAGCTGTCTTTATGTGCTTAATGAATAATATAATGCATAAATACTTAGATAAATTTGTTGTCGTGTTTATCGATGACATCTTAATTTACTCTAAAACTGAAGCAGAACATAAAGAACACCTAAGGATAGTTTTACAAGAGTTGTGAGAGCAACAAATCTTCGTGAAGTTTAGAAAGTGTGACTTCTTTAAGGATGAAATCCAGTACTTAGGTCACATAGTGACCAAGGAAGGGATTTCAGTCGATCCCAAAAAGATTCAGGCAATCGAAGATTGGCCAGTTCCAAAAGATGTAACAGATGTTAGGTCATTTATGGGAATTACCGGTTATTACCGGAGATTTATCGAAGGCTTCTCAAAAATAGATAATTCAATCACCTCTTTGCAAAAGAAAGGCAAGAAATTCGATTGGAACTTAAAATGTGAAGAAAGTTTTAAGAAATTAAAAACCTTATTAACAAGTGCGCCTATTCTGAGAATAGCAGATCCTAATAAGGATTTCGTGGTATGCACAGATTCCTGTAATGATGGTTTAGGCAGTGTGTTGAATCAAGACGGGCATGTCATTGCCTATGAGTCCAGGAAGTTAAAGATCCACGAAAAGAATTATGCAACTTATGACTTAGAACTTGCTGTTGTTATACATGCCTTAAAAATGTGGCGACATCATTTAATAGGCAGAAAATTTATCTTAATGACTAATAATAAAGGACTGAAATACCTTTTAGATCAGCCCAACTTAAATGCAAGACAAGCAAGGTGGTTAGCCTTCTTGAGTGAATACGATTTTGAAATCCAACACATAAAAGGAAAAGAAAATAAGGTGGCTGATGCTTTAAGCAGAAATGCAAAGCTGAACTTTACAGCAGCAATCAGCACTTATGCTTCTGATTTAAATGAACAGCTTACAAAAGGAGTAAAACAAGATGAAATTTATCAAAAATTACAAGTTACAGCTAAAGAAGAACCTACAGAAAGCTTAATAAAAGGTTACAGTCTAAATAAAGATAGATTTCTATTGTTTAAGGACAAACTGTATGTACCTAATGTGCCTAAGGTTAAGTTGTTGATTTTGGATGAAGTTCATAAAACACCTTACTCAGGACATCCAGGTTACCAAAAGACCGTAACCATGTTAAGAAAAGAATATTTTTGGCCTAATATGAAATCTGAAGTAGCTGAATACATAGCTAGATGTTTGGACTGTCAACAAGTGAAAACCGAACACCAACATCCAGCTGGTTTACTACAACCTTTGCCTATTCCTAGCTGGAAATGGGAGATAATCAGCTTAGATTTTATTACTGGATTGCCCAGAAATCAGAATCAGAATGACTCAATTATGGTGGTGGTTGACAAGTTAAGTAAAGCAGCACATTTCATTCCTGTCAAAACTAGTTACAAGGCTACCAATATAGCTGATATATTTTTAAAGCAGATTTAAAAAGAACTCCTAAGGAGTTCCAGGTGGGTGAGCACGTGTTTATAAAGGTAAGACAAAGAAAAGCTCTCTAATACTAGGGAGTTGTGTAAAGCTAGCACCCCGTTACTGTTGTATGTTTGAAATTTTATCCAGAATTGGTCAAGTTGCATATCAGCTAGCGTTACCACCTAACTTGAAAGTGCATAATGTTTTTCATATTTCTGTTCTGAATAAGTATGTTCATGATGCTACTCATGTGATTGATTGGAATGTTGTACAGGTGGAACCAGAAGGAGAAATTATGGTGGAACCGGACTGTATCCTCGGGAGGAGGGAAATTAATCTGCGGAACCGCACCATTGGACAGGTGAAGGTGCAATGGAAGCACCTTAGTCCTAAAGAGGCTACCTGGGAACTGGAAAGTAAGATACGGGAAGCATACCCGAATCTGTTCCAGGAGGTTGCAGAGGATGAAGAATAAGTAACATCGAGGACGATGTTACATTTTAAGGGGGTGTGTATGTCATATACCCCAATTTTGTAAAATAATGTTAATTGTTTAATTATAATTCCTAAGACATTATGTTAAAATTAATGCTAAGTAGGAACTGATGACTCAGCAGAGTCAACAGAAGTGGAATGTAATTCAGAATATTTTATTACTAATAAATAAAAATTGGAGACAACAGCATGGGAGAGCTGTTAAAAAGATGTTACTGGTCAAACTGGTGGATGGAACTAGGTGGAGAAAAAAAGACAAGTGGAAACATCCTCAAACACTTCCTAAGTTGTAGGTGGCAACTTCCCTACATTTGGGGTCATGATACCCCAAGAAAGTGGGATCAGAGCAGGTGGCTCAATAAATGACAACTAAACCAAAAAAGACCTAGGCAACCTTTTAAAAGTACCCAATGAATAGAGCTGGGGCTGCTCAGATATTTTCCAGTGAGGAATCATTCAGGAGGAATGATATTCAGGAAATTCATTGGGGAAAAAGGGAAAAATAGTAAGGAAGTTGTTCTAAGGGGAATGCTACAGTAACTTGGTTTATTATAGCTTGTTAGCTGGGAGAACTTACTGATAAGTTCAGATTTGGTACTGAGTTTAAGGACTGGTATTTGACTACTATCGCACCTAGTTCTAGCCAGGGAGACCAGAGCAAGCTCAGGGGTCCGGAGGAGTCACTGTTTGAGCGCTCTCTAGGATTTGGTAGGGAGGAACGACCTCCCATTGCTGTTGTTGTCCAAGTATAAACAGGTTCTGTCACCTAACTGTCTTAGTTTTTAATCACTGTAAATGGTTGAATGTTATGCTAGTAGTTTATGATATAAAGATTTAGATGGTTTAGTGATGTAAGTGTTTAGTTTATCAGTAATAGAATTTGTTGATGAAAAAAAAATAGAACCCACTGTGTTTGTCCACATCTGGGTTTACTAGACCGTACTCCAGCACAGGGATAAATTTATAAAAAGATGGTATGATGAGATTGTAGAATAGTAGATTGTTTCTTTACCTATCATCGGAAGAAATATATGTTTTACTGACAGTAGCATGTGTTTATAGATAAAACTAATTCCTTGTACAGTGTTTTCTTTTCAGTAATTCTATCATTTGTAAAGAACAAATAGAAGAGTATAATGATCACTCTAGAGTAGGGTTAGACTAGATTTACCTTCTGTTACACCATACAGCTTCCTTTTTCCAGATTAGAATAACTTCACTATTACATGTTTTAATTAATTAATGATTAAATCCTACTGTCGAACCAATCTGGTCTAGATTTTATGTATGTTTAGTGATGTAATCATTTCATTATTTTCTTTTCTTCCTTTTTATTTGGACTGAGCTCGAATAGCTTCCAGAGCTATTATCCTATTTTTTTTATATATAAACTGTAATTAAATGCAATATATATAATTATACGAGATAGATCCTAAGTAGTATTATGTGATTTATATATATACATATAAATATATATATATATATATATATATATATATATATCATAACCAAGCAAACAAAACTAAATATTTACAGAACTTTATTAAGTATTTAGTATAATTGGTACAAGAAATAAATAAATTAAACATTAACCATTAAAATATTTCTACTCTCTGGAGAAATAATATCTTTATTGTATTAATAACAATAAACTTCTATTACATACAATATAGGAGTATTATCATTGTGAAACTTAAGGTAATGTTCTTATTGCCTTAATTACAAACTGGAACTATTTATACTTTCTGTACTACAAGGTAAATAAACAGTACTTAAGAACTTTATTAAATAAAATAAAAATATAAAAAAACCCTATATTATTGAAAGGTATAAACTATATATAAAAAAAATCAAATGCATACTTGAGTAGAATTTAAATGACAGAATGGAAGAATGCTCATCTATCGAGCTTAATTTATATTATAAAATATAACTAGTAACCCTTACATTGCAGAAGCACAGTACAAATTAAACAGTAATTTAAAAAGAAAACGGATTTATTTCTTTACTGTCAAAATTTAGGGTAAAACCCTATTTATCCAGAATATACAAGGTTTAAAACTGTAAAACCCAGTTCAATAGTTTTATTCACGGCTGTACTAAAAATTTACTTAAGAAGGCTTTTACAGCCTGTGCTTTTACATTAAACACAATAATATTTACAAAAGCAAAATGTACACTCACGGCCGAAGCCGGAGGGCCCTGCGATAAGCGAGGGTTTTAACAAACTATGAAAAACAGTGAATTAATCAACCAAAACCAATGAGGGTCTTTCAGGCCGCAACGACCAACCCTTATTACCCCATAAGGGTTTGCACAAGGTAGGACAGCCATGGAAGAACCTCTGAACCAGGGCTTACTGTGGCCTTTTATTGCCATAACCTCGTACTCACTGCGCAGAAGGAGAAGAGAGACAAGTCGTACCTGCACATTCATCATATCCTACTGTTAGATATGTTTTATATTAAAGGCAAATAATTTTATAAACCAGGAAAGGTGCAGTAAAATAATAAGAACACGAGTGATATTCTTACCTCAATCATATTAGAGAGATAAACACTGATAACCAAAATGCTGCGACTAGCATGAGAAAAAGCTCTATCTTTAGCTGCAAGGGAAGCGGAAGTTCAATACTTCATCAACTACGGACAGCGGAGGGTTCCAGTTCTCGACTGACAGGGTCGAAACCCTGAAGCCAAGTTGTTACTCTATGCAAAACAAAAACACAGTACCCTATGCAACTTAATCCACGGCTCTCTTAATGGAGGAACTACACTCGTTTGGAAATTGAAGAAGAATGTGGGGAAGGACTGTTACAGTAAGGGTTCGGATAAGCCACTAAGGCAACAAAAAAAAAAAAAAAACTAGAAAGGAGATCAAATGGCTTACGACTGACAGCAACGCTAGGGCATGGTCTCGTTATCGTGACTCTGGACAGGCTAACAAGAGAAGGAGTAAGCCAAGACCACCACAGCCTTACTCCAGTAGCAGAGCGGCCAAACACTCTGTGGGAGAATAGCAGGAGCCCGAAGGCAGTGAAAGACTAATGAGCTAGGGTTAGAGATAACTCTTTTAAAATCATGATGCTTGGCCATCAAACAACCACGTTTCCATGCAAACATTTGCATTCAATGGGCAATTCTCTATAGTATCGATGAGCCATCACCAAATGCATTTTTTTCAATCATTTGGATGAGTTCAAAACGTTCAACATTAATCTCTAGCCAAATTCAACCTATCATTGCATTATGATAATAAGAACTCGTTAATATATGTACAAACCTTGTATCATATCTCACTAATGGCGTAAAAGTTTAACAAATCATTGTGAATATGTTATGGTATAACATTCATGCAATACAATCAAGTTATGACACTATGATCATCGTGGATATAGATTAGCACCACGACTTTGAACTCTGTAATATGTTATTGTTTACATAGTAAATAATTAATCAAAGGTTATACATGATTAAGAGTGTTAAGTGCACAACATAACCTTTATACAAGCTTGGAATGGGTGAAGTAAAGATTTATAAGAGTTCTTCTCTAGTGTTTAATCCATAAACTTGCTATGACTTGGTATTATTCATAAACTCTCCATCCAAGTGAATGACTAAATTGTCATTTAGCACTTACAGTCTTAAAATAGAATAATTTTTGTAACATGATTATAGAAGGAAAGTGTAATACATATGGGTAAGTAAGAATAATACTTTTATAAGTATTCCACCAACATCTATAATATAATTATAGAGTAAACTAATGGTTGATGTTAAAGAGGATTGTAGGTTTAACTATAATCATTATTCTATTAATAATATTAATCCTTTGGTCTTGCCATATTTATCTAAGTGTGATAAATACATACCAAAGGATATAGTAACCAAATATTTTTTATGAATGCATTATCTAGAATATATGTTCTTAACCTAGAAATTATAATATATAAGGGTGAAGCCATTAATCTCCTAATAGAATTTTTACCAACATAGTTGTTAGACCTTAAAACTTTTATGTTGGACGTGCTTTTAAGGATAATAGTCTATTGAAGAATAAGTCCCTTTTATATAAATAAAGGGATAGAATAAAAACTGGTTACAGTAGGTTATCTAACCAACCTAAGAAAAGCGTTAATATGCTTTGAAGCAATTGTAGTGTAAATAAAAGTTTGGGCATCAGCATGAATATACCCCTATCAGTGGGTAGTCTGAATTTTGGTAACAGTGAATTGTAAACCCTTTTTTAATACACTTTACGATTTAAATGTATTTATGCATTCTTAAACATAAACTTTTGATTTTACAACATTGCCTTTTTGTACTCTACTTGTAAGTAATTTTAATCAAGATCTTTTCACACTAACAACTATGATAGATATCAGACAGTTCAGTAATATTTAAGAAATATAAATCTATCTCTACTAGAAAGGAGAACTGTTAATGGATTTACCTTAACAAGCATTGATATGTGCTTAACAATTTATTGTCTTACTGAACTTCTGATTTGCAACAAAACTTGTACATAAAGACCTTAGTATTTTTACATGCAGCAACCAATATTCTTACCTATAATCTGTAAGGATAGGAAAAAATTTCTGCATTAACTCAAAAGCTAAGTAAGCCCAGTTTTTCATGACAACCCCACCTTATGGTCGCAAAATGAAACAAGTCAGTAAACCGAAAAGAACTGTTCTATCACTTTATATAACCAACAGATGAATTCAATTAACAATTTGTTAACATATAACTAATTAAATGATTAGTTAACTGCTTTTATGATTAATGTTATGCAAATTTAAAAATTTTAAATTTTTCGGAAAATTCGGGGTTTTCACATTTCACCTAACAAATCAAATCAAAACTAATCATTTCAACCCTAGTAAATCTTAACGAATCATATCTTATAAAATTGAACCAAATTAATATTCAAATGAAATGCACTTTTCATTGATACATTAACATATCATGTTTTTAGATTAAAAGGCTAACTATCCCAATATGCATCAAAACAAATAAACATAATTTAATAGTATATATATATATGAATAATACTAGTGTATGCAGGCATGGTATGTAGGCATAGATGGTGCATAAATAATATGTGTGTCTCCTAACAATAATAGTTCACTCATAAAATGCATAGTTCATAAAGGATCTCCTACAAAATTGCAATAAAAAATAACCACAACATCTAGTATATTTGCTAACATGTTTACAACATCACGTTTGAAATTGTGCAATATACTGAGATAATCACACAAGAATACAACAAGAGCTTTAACACACATGAATAAAACAAGATATTTTCCACACACAAGTAACCATGCTATGATAACTAACTCCCAACAACATATCGAAACTACTCTGAACCATCCTTCCTCCATAACCTACTTTCATCTTCCAGGTCCTATCCTTTCCTCAGCTAGAATATGTTGTGGTTTCAACTATATTTACCTAACCCCGTATAAAAATAATAAGAAGAACTTGATGATTATATCAACCTGTAATGTCCCTTCCATTTTTTCTTCATGACTACCTTGATTCTTAGATAACCCCTAATGATTATGCCCTAAACCTAAGTTAAGAAGGGGTCATTTTGATATATTAATTGTCCATAGTATTTAAATTTGTTAAACTTTGGATTAAAAGTGTATGATTAAATTATAATATTTTTCAATAATATTTAATTTTGTAATAAGTGGATGTGCTAGGTGGCCAAGGTGGGAAGATGATTCCTAATATACCTAAGGAATTGTCATACTAAATGGGCACTAGGAGAAAATCATGAAAAAACCATAAAGCTAAAAAAAGATGGAAAGTGGCACAAAAGAAGTTAGTCAGAAAAGCAGTGCACAAAGTATGCAAGTGTAGAAAAAGCATGTTAGAATGAAAAGCAGGAAACTCCAAAAAAGAATTTTTTAGGAGAATCAAACCCATAGTTACACTTAGGAAACATTAATTTGTCAATTTTGTCATATTCCTAGATTCCCTACTATGCTAGGTTGCATCCACTTGCACGCAGAAGTCAAAAAATGCTAAAAATGGCTAAGGGAGTGTTTTGGAAATATTCTAACAAATTTATTGTCATTTCATAATATTAAAAGTGTAGTTCTTCTTTTTCCTGAGTTGCTTTAATTTTTCAACATTTTTAAGGAAAAAAGGAAAAGCTAGTCTTGGAGTAACTGCCTGGTTTTTTTCCCAACTCATCCTCCTTCTTTTTCTACATCCAAAAGCATGGATCTGATTTCTTTCCATCACCTATCAAATGGTACATCTCAATAAATCAATTCGTGAGCATATTTACATATTAGGAAAGTGATTTATGCACCTATGGGGGATTTTGACTAGTTTAGTAAGCCCGATTTTTGTCCAATTCGAATAGAATCCTTATGATTTAGAATATCTGATGTAATTATATATTTTAAAAACCTATTAATTTATGAGGTTGGTTTATGTATACTTATTCAATATAATATTATGTTATGCTCCATATGCAGTCTCCTTTTTGTGGAATGTTGCATGTTTGACTAGTAATTTTGTGAGTGTAATTGTTCTACGGATTGGACTTAATTTCCACATGGTATTAGAGACTTTGTAGTTATATTTATATTCTTCCAAATTTCTATTGCAATTTTTATATCACTGACTGGGAGTGCATTCTACTGATTGAAGGGAATAGTTGCTGAGATATGGATCAATATCACAGGATCATCTTAACTCGATTCAATTATTTCGAATGGAAGGATGAGATGGAGATTTTGTTGAGGATTAAAGGTATCTTTAGAGTGACCATGGAAATTGAGGATTATTCCAATTCAACGGCGGAGAAAATTAAATGTCACAATAGGAGGGATGAGGCATATGGTCTCTTATGTATGAGCATTTCAAGAGACCTTGTTTTCCATCTTGATGAATTGAAATCTCCCAATGAATATTGGGATAATCTTGAGACTCTATTTGGAAAGATAGATGAAATGAAGGGGACATCAACTTGAGAATGAGTTGATCTCATTGATTCCTAGTAGCTTCAAATCCTTAAAAGTATACTTTTCCAAGTTTAAGGCCCTTGTTTTGCAGTTAAAACATTGTGGAATCGAAAAGAAGGATGAGCAACTAGTCTTGGCCATACTTTTGAATCTTGGTCCTGACTACTCTGTGTTTTTTTTTACCTTCCATTCCACCATATTGACAGCACGATCCTGGAAGATGCCTAAGCTTGTTGACTTCATGGAATCCCTTACTTAGGAGCAAGACAAATTGGTAATGATGGGCACCATCAAAACTTCCAAAGACCAAGATGTTGTTGTTGGAGATTCGAGGGTGGATTCAAAATAAAATCATAAATCCAATCCAAAGAAGCCACCAGAACAAAATAGAGACAAGTCCAAGTCTCAAGAGGAATCCTCGGGCTCTAAGAATAATTTACAGAAGAAGAAGAAGAATAAAGGCAAAATGAGAAAATTTGCATACCGCAGTAAGGGATATCATCTTGAGAGCTTTTGTATGAAGAAGAAAATTGACATGTTGACTCAACTCCTGAAGAAGAACAACATCTCCCTTCCTGAATGTGCAAAGAAGAGGGAATGGGGATCAAATTCAGATGACATGGAGAGAGTTCATGCCTTGGTTTCCAGAACTTCAAGATCATCTACCTTCATCATCAATTCTGGAGCTTCAAGGCATATGGTTTCAACGAGGGAGACTTTCTCCTTTCTTGATGATTCGAAAGGTCCAAAACTTGTTTTGGGAGATGACTCTGTAATTGATAGTAATGGGAAGGGTAGGATTGATATTGACCATGGTTCCTTCAATGATGTTTTGTATGTCCCAAGTCGTGTTGCTAACCTCTTGTTAGTGTATTAGATGACCCACACTGGGTCTCCTAAGAAGGTTGTTTTCTTTTCCAATGAAGTTGAAATATTAGATATTTCGAATGGTAGAGTCATAGCTAAAGGTGTTGTGAATCACAATTCGAAAGTGTACAAGTTTTCCCATTTCCTACCCCTATCTAACCCCTCTGCTCTTCTCACTCATGCTAATGAAGCAAGCAATATTTGGCATGATATATTTGGACATATAAATTACAAGTATCTTTCAGATTTGGGTGACAAATAAATGGTCATAAGGTTACCAAAGATCAAGTTTTCTAAAGGAGTCTTCCAAGGTTGCATCCTAGGAAAACACCCTAAGCATAAGTATGAGAGAGTCGGTCATGAGAGAAGCTCTACATCCCTTGATTTAATCCACAGAGACATTTCTAGTCCATTCCCTCATATGTCCATGATTCAATCCAAATATGTCCTTACCTTCATAGATAAATTTTCCATGTATTGTTGGGTTTATTTCATAAAGCATAAGTCTGAAGTTTTTGACCTCTTCAAGGTGTTTCAATCCTTGGTTGAGAACCAGTCTCGGAGGAAACTCAAGATCCTCAGATATGATAATGGTGGATATTATGTCAATTCTAAGTTCATCCATTATTTTGGAGATGTATGTATCCATATGCAGCATTCTATTCCCTACACACCTCAGCGAAATGGTGTTGTTGAGAGGAAGAATAGATCACTCAAGGAAATGACAATGTGCATTATGGAGTCAAAAAATTTCCCACCAAAGTTTTGGGATGAAGCTATAAAATATGCATCCTATATCCAGAACAGGGTTCCACACAAGCAACTTTATGGAATCACTCCTTTCAAATCTTGGAGTGGCAACAAGCCAGATGTGATACATTTTAGGATTTTTGGCTCAAGAGATTGGGCTAGAATTCCAACTAAAAAGAGGAAAGATTTGCAACCCCAAAGTCAAGAGTGCCTATTTTTTGGGTATTCTTAAGATTCCAAAGGGTATAAGATGATCAAATTGAACACTCAAAAATCCTTCATTGAAATGGGTGTTTAGTTTGAATAAGATCCTATTCCAGCAACAAAAATTGAGGAGTCTTCTTCATCAACACCACCACTGAATGTAAGTGAAGAAGATAATGAGTTTGTTGATTCCGATATGTCTGATAATGATGATTTAATTGTATATCCTAAAATTCCTACAAGACCAAAATGGGTAGCAAGGACCATTCATGCAGCTGGGGAACTAGTTGGGAATCCTAGTGACACTAAGAGGACTAGATCTCAATTTGAGAGTGCCCTTTTTGTGAAAGATCCATTATTTGTTGAGAAGTTTTATTTGATGGTTGAATCAGAACCTTAGAAATTAATATGCATCAAATGATCCATAATGGAAAACAACCATGAAGGAATAATACAACTCACTCCAGAATAATGACAGATGGGAACTAGTCAATCACCCCCCAAGGAGAAAGCTAATCAAGTGTAAGTGGGTTTATAAAACCAAATTTCTTGTTGATGGTTCACCTTTGAAATATAAGGAAATATTGGTAGCCAAGGGCTACTCACAAGTTCAAGGTATTGATTACAATGAGACCTTTTCACCAGTGGCAAAGATGGACTCCATAAGGATAGCATTGGCCAATGCACCTTCAAGGCAATGGGAGGTACATCACATGGATGTGAAGTGTGCCTTTGTACATGGAGATATGAACGAAGATATTTACATGTAGAAACCTAAAGGTTTTGTGTCTAATCCATCTCTCATTTTCAGTCTAAAGAAATCATTGTATGGGCTAAAGCAAGCCCCGAGGGTTTGGTATGCCAAGATTGATGCCTTTTTGTGGTCACATAACTCTATTCGATGCAAGTCTGATCCGAATGTCTATTTGAAGCTGATACATGGTTCTTTAATGATTTTTTTTGTATGTGTATGACCTATTGATAACAATTATTTCCATGAAAGATATTTCCTCCTTAAAGAATGCACTGAACCATGCCTTCTCCATGAAAGATTTGGGATTGTTGAGTCAATTATTGGTGCCTGAAATTTCTCAATCAGCCCATGGGATCAAGGTAAATCAGTCCAAGTATGCTTCATGTATACTAAACAAGTTCAGCATGAAGGATTGCAAGCCAAGAAAAACTCCATTCCTTTCTGGGGATAAGTTTGAAGAAGCAAGTTCAACTCCTTTGGTAAATAATACACTGAATAGGCAGTTGATTGGGTGTTTTCTTTATTTGACTCATAATTGACCTAATATATCTTATGGAGTGAGTGTGGATTCCATACACATGGATCAACCTCATGAAATCCATTGGATGGAATCCAAGAGAATTCTAAAATTTACTCAAGGAACGAGAACTCATGGTATTTTTTGTGCTGCAAAATCTGACTTAGAGCTAGTTGGATTTACTAACAGTGATTGGGAAGGTGATAACACTGATATAAAGTCTACTTCAGGATTTTTGTTTATGCTTGCAGATGGACCAATCAGTTTTTCAAGTAAAAATCATAGTTCCATTGCACTCTCATATACAGAGGCAGAGTATAGAGGAGTTGTGAATGTAGCTACTCAATGTTTATGGTTGCAGGGAATACTTGGAGAGTGTGGGATTGAATCAGATACTTTCAATATCATCAATTGTGATAATCAAATCACCATTATAATCTCCACTGATCCAATTCAGAGACAGCGAACCAAACACATTGATATCCATATGCACTATATCAGGGATCTTGTGCATGATGGTACCATTGCTCTACTCTACTACGCATCTTCAAAGAAAGTAGAAGACATATTCACCAAGGTGTTTTTTGAGAATAATTTCAGTAATATCAAATCACTACTGGGGATTTCTGATCATGTGGTGAAGAATGATTGATAACAATATTTCCAAAAATTGTGTTCATGTCAATGTTTAAGGGAGGATTTTATCATTGTGGTTTTGCCTCTTTCCTTGGTTGTATGCACAAGCAATATGTAAAGGGTGACTAAGCATTGTTTCTAGGCTCTATATTGTGATATATTTTTTTGATATTTTACATAAATTAAGGCTTAATGGGGGTTGTTATAATAATCAAACCCATATTTACACTTAGGAGACATTAATTTGTCAATTTTGTCATATTCCTATATTCCCTCCTATGCTAGTTGGCATACACTTGCACCTAGAAGTCAAAAAATGCTAAAACTAGCTAAGGGAGTGCTTTAGAAAGATCCTAGAAATATTCTGACAACTTTCCTATCATTCCATAATTGTAAAAGCATAGTTCTTTTTTTCCTGATTTGCTTTTCTTTTCAGAAATTTTAAGGCAAAAATGAAAAGCTAATCTTTGAGTAACTTCCTTGTTTTTGTCCCAAATCATCCTCCTTATTTTTCTCCATCCAAAAGCATGGATCTGATCTATTTCCATCACCTATAATCTGGTATATCTCACTCATCCAATTAGTGATCATGTTGACAGATTAGGAAAGTGATTTATGCAGCTATGGGGGATTTTGACTAATTTAGTAAGCCTGTTTTTTTCCCAATTCAAATAGTATCCTTATGCTTTATAATATATGATGTAGTTATATATTTGGACAGCCTATTAATTTATGAGGTTGGATGATGTACACTTATTCAATAGAATATTGTGTTATGCTCCATATTCAGTCTCCCTTTTTGTGGAAATTGAACCCAGGTGTTAGAACAATTACACTCATAAAAATTGCCAATTGCACATGCAAATTACACACAAAGGAGACTGAATATGGAGCAGAACACTAATCTGTATTGAATAAGTGTACAATAGCCAACCCTGTGAAGTCATAGGCTGCCAAAATAAATAATTACATGAGAGATTCGAATGCATAAGGATGCCATTTGATTTTTTTCAAAAGCAGGCTTACTAAATCTAAGTAAATCCCCCATAGGTGCATAACGCAGTTTCCAAATCTGTCTAGGTGCTCACGAATTGGAAAAATCAATTAGGAAAGCTAATAGATGATGGAAGGAAAACTCATACATTATTTTCTTAGGAGAAAAGAGTGGAGGATGATGAGGACAAAAAACAAGTTAACTTCACCTAGTCAAGCTTTCCCAATTGCCTTAAAACTCAGAAAAAGAAGGCAATAAAGCAGAAAAGTAGACATGAGCTAGGAAGGCCAGGAATAAAGTAGATTTGATTCCAAGTGGTTTCCCAAGTGCTCCATGACTCAAATTTAGCAAGTTTGACCAATTTGGATTTGTGGAGGACAACTTGCATAAGGTGGAATATGGAAACTAGGCAAATAAGACAAAAATTGGATTAATTAATGTCTAAGGTAGCTAACTATGGGTTGATTATTCTAACACCCCCCCTTAAGCCTGACTTATGAGTAAAAATATCAGAAAATTATAGGGCCTAGCAACAAGGCTTAGTCACCGTTTACATACTGCATGTCCATTTAACCAAGAAAAGAGGCAAAAACCCAGTGGGAAAAATCCTCCCTTAAACATGCACAGTAAAACAAAATTTGAAAATCTTGTCATCACTCATGCTTCACAGCATGATTAGAAATCCCTAGTAGTGATTTGAGATTGATGAATGTCTTCTCACAAAAAAATTTGGTGAAGATATATGCTACTTGTTCTGAAGATGAACAAAAGAGTAGGTGAATGGTGCCATCATGCACAAGTTGTCTGGTGTAGTGCATATGGATCTAAATGTGTTTGGTTCTCTGTTTCTGAACTGGATCATTGTAGATTCAAATGGTACTCTGATTATCACAATATATAGTAGTTTAGTATTCTGATTCAAAGCTACACTCACCAAGTAACCCCAGCAACCATAAACATTGAGTTGCTGCATTTAAAACTCCTCTGTACTCTGCTTCTGTAGATGAGAGTGAAATGGCACTCTGTTTCTTGCTTGACCAGCTGATTGGTCCCTCAGCAAGCATGAACACATATCCTGATGTTGAATTTTGATCGGTGTTGTCACATGCCCAATCACTGTCAGTAAACCCAATCAAATCAAGATCAGATTTAGCTTTGTAGAAGATCCCATGAGTCCTTGTTCCCTGAACAAAGTTAAGGATCCTTTTGGCTGCTCTCCAATGGATCTCATGAGGCTGATCCATTTATCTTGAAGCCACACTTAATGCATAATAAATATCAGGTCGAGTATGTGTAAGATACAACAAACACCCAATCAGTTGCCTATACAATGTATTATTTACCATAGGTGAAGAATATGCTTCTTCAAGCTTAACTCCTGAAAGGAAGGGAGTCTTGCTGGGCTTGCAGTCCTTCATGTTGAATTTGTTCAGAAAATCCAAGGCATACTTTGACTGATGTACTTTGATTCCATGTTTGGTTTGAGCAATCTTGAGCCCCAAGAATTGGCTCAATAAGCCCAAATCAGTCATTGAGAATGCATGGTTCATTGCATCCTTCAAGGAGGTAATTTCATCCTTTGAGCTTCCTATAATGAGAAGGTCACCAACATACAAGACAATAATCATTAATGAACTATGAATCAGCTTCAAATAGACATTTGTATCTGAATTGCATCGAACAAAATTCAGTGATAGCAGAAATCTATCAATCTTGGCATACCAAGTCCTTGGGGCTTGCTTAAGCCCATACAATGACTTCTTTATCCTGCACACAAGAGATGCATTAGTAGAAAATCCTTGATGCTGATACATGTAAATCCATTCAGTAATATCTCCATTTAGGAAAGCACACTTCACATCCATGTGATGTACCTCCCACTGCTTCGAAGCTGCAATGGCTAAAGCTAGCCTGATGGGTTCCATCTTTGCCACTGGTGCAAAGGTCTCATTGTAGTCTATGCCATGTACCTATAAGTAGCCCTTGGATACCAATATGGCCTTATATTTCAAAGGTGAACCATCAGCAGAAAATTTGGTTTTGTAAACCCACTTACACTGAACTAGCTTCCTCCCTGGGGGAAGATCAACTAGCTCCCAAGTGTTGTTCTTCTGGAGTGAGATGAACTCTTCTTTCATGGTTTTTTTCCATATTGGATCATGTGCTGAATATTCATATGTATGTGGGTATGATTCAACCATCAGATAGCATTTATCTGCAAACAAGGGGTCTTTCATGCACAGAGCACTCTCAAACTGAGATCTAGTCCTCCTAGGATCATTAGGATTTCCAGCTAGTTCTACAGCTACATGAATGGTATTTGCTGCCCATTTTGGTCTTGTAGTACTGTTAGGATCTGAAATTAAATAATCATTATCAGACATATCAGAATCATCAAGTTCAACTAACTCTTCACTTACATTCAGTGGTTCTGGTGGTGAAGAGGATTCTCCAACTTCCATTACTGCTAAAGGCTCTTCTTGGAACTGAACACTCCTTTCAATGAAGGATTTGTTTGTGCTCAAATTTATCATCTTGTACACTTTTGAATCTTCAAATTACCCAACAAATAGACACTCTTGGATTTGGGGCTGCAAAGCCTTCCTCTTTTCTGTTGGAATTCTATCCCAAGCCCTTGAGCCAAAAATCCTGAAATGGGTCACATCTAGCTTGTTCCCACTCCATGCTTCAAAAGGAGTCATACCATCAAGCTGTTTATGCAGAACCCTATTCTGGATATAGGCTGCACATTTTATAGCTTCAGCCCAAAACTTTGGTCTCAAAGTCTTAGCCTACATCATGCATGTTGCCATCTCTTTCAGTGATCCATTCTTCCTCTCAGCAACACCATTTTGCTGTGGTGTCTAAGGGATAGAATGCTACATCTAAATACCTACATCTGTACAATATTTAATGAACTCAGACTTTCAATACTCACCACCATTGTCAGATATGAGGACCTTGAGTTTCCTTCCAGACTGGTTTTCAACCAAAGCCTTAAAGACTTTGAAGAGGCCATAAACTTCAGACTTGTGTTTCAGGAAGTAAACCCAGCAATATTGGGAAAATTCATCTATGAATGTCAATGCATATTTTTCCTAACTCATTTTCATATGAGGAAATGGGCCAGCAACATCACTGTGGATCAACTCAAGAGCTGCAGAGGTTCTTTCATGACTAGCTTTCTCAAATTTATGCTCTGGGTGTTTTCCTAAGATGCAACCTTGACAGACTCCTTTGGAAAACTTAATCTTTGGTAACCCTATGACCATTTCTTTTTCACTAAGATCAGAAAGATACTTGTAATTAAGGTGGCCAAATATTTCATGCCAAAGCTTGGTTGCCTCATTAGCATGAATCAGAAGAGCAGAGGGGTTTGAGTAGGGTAGGAAGTGTGAGAACATGTATACCTTCGAAGTGTGATTTGCAACTCCTTTTGCAATGAATTTACCACTTGATATCTCTGTGATCTCAACTTCATCAAGGGAGAATATGAAATTCTTTGGAGACCCCGTGTGGGTCATCTACTACACTGATAAGAGGTTAGAGGTAATACCTGGAACATACAATACATTGTTGAACTTACCATGGTCAAGATCAATCCTCCCTCTGCCCAAACTTTCAGTGAGAGAGTCATCTCCCAGTACTATTGGTGGACCTTTCGACATGTCAAGTGAGGTGAATTCCTCCTTGGTTGAAACCATATGTCTTGAAGCTCCAGAATCAATGATGAAACTAGGTGAGCTTGATGTGCCAGCAACCAATGCATAAACTCTCTCTCTATCTTCTGAATTTGATCCTCCTTCCCACTTCTTTGAGCTCTCAGGAAGGGAGATGCCATTATTTTCCAGGATTTGGGTCAGCATATCAATTTTCTTCTTCATGCAGGAGATTTCAGGATGATTTCCCTTACTGTAGTATGCGCACTTGCTCATTTCTCCTTTGTTCTTCTTCTTCTGGAAGTTCTTCTTGGAACCTTGGGGCTCCTCTGGAGACTTGTTCTTGTCTCTCTTTTGCTCAGGTGGCTTCTTAGCTTTCTTCTTACCATTTGAACCCACCCTCAAATCTCCAGCAACCAGAGCTTGGTCTTTGGAAGGTTTGATGGTGCCCATCATCACCAATTTATCTTGTTCTTGTGTGAGAGATTCCATGAAATATGCAAGTCTAGGCATTTTCCAAGCTCGAGATGTCAACTTTGTGGCATGGAAGGTTGGGACAAACACTGAATAGTCAGGGCTAAGCTCCAAGAGTATGACCAAAACCAATTTCTCATCCTTCTTTTCGATCCCACACTATTTTAGCTGCAAAACAAGGGCTTTGGACTTGGAAAAATAGAGTTGCAGGGATTCAAAGCTATTGGGACTCAGGGAGATCAATTCATTTTCAATTTGATGTCCCCTCATCTCATTTGTCTTACCAAAAATCTCAACAAGATTCTCCCATACTTCATTTGGTGATGTTAATCCATCAAGATGGAAAAGGAGGTCTCTGGATATGCTCAGACACAGGAGACCATAGGCATCATCCCTCCTGTTGTGCCTTTTAATTTTCTATGTAGCTGCATTGGGCTCTGCTTCTATTGCCATAGTCACTCTATAGAGGCCTTTTTATCTCAAAATTATCTCCATCTCTACTTTCCATTCAAAGAATTTAAATGGAGTCAAGATGATCTTCTGAGATTGATCCATAGCTCAAAAATTGTCCCTTCAATCAGCAGAATGCTCCCAGTCAATGATGTCAAAACTGCAATACAAATTGGAAGGAGTTAAATCAATATACAAAGGCTCTAATACCATGTGGAAATTGAACCCAGGTGTTAGAACAATTACACTCACAAAAATTTCCAATTACACATGCAAATTACACACAAAGGAGACTGAATATGGAGCAGAACGCTAATCTATATTGAATAAGTGTACAATAGCCAACCCTGTGAAGTCATAAGCTACCATAATAAATAATTACATGAGAGATTCAAATGCATAAGGATTCCATTCGAATTTGGTCAAAAGCAGGCTTACTAAATCTAAGTAAATCCCCCATAGGTGCATAAAGCAGTTTCCAAATATGTCTAGGAGCTCACGAATTGGTAAAATCAATTAGGAAAGATAATAGATGATGGAAGTACAACTCATACATACTTTTCTTAGGAGAACAGAGTGGAGGATGATGAGGACAAAAAACAAGTTAACTTCACCTAGTCAAACTTTCCCAATTGCCTTAAAACTCAGAAAAAGCAGGCAATAAAGCAGAAAAAGCAGGCATGCGCTAGGAAGGCCAGGAATAAAGAAAATTTTATTCCAAGTGATTTCCCAAGTGCTCCATGACTCAAATTTAGAAATTTTTACCACTTTGTATGTGTGGAGGACAACTTGCATAAGCTGGAATATGGAAACTAGGCAAATAAGACAAAAAAATGGATTAATTAATGTCTAAGGTAGCTAACTATGGGTTGATTATTCTAACACTTTTGTTGAATATTGCATGTTCGACTAGTAATTTTGTGAGTGTAATTATTCTACATCTTGGGATTAATTTCCATGGAAATGAGGGTCAAGTTTCTAAAAGGGAGAAAAATTAATTGATTGGAAAGGCAGGAAAGCAAGGAGGAGGAAAGTAGGAAATTTCATATTCATTCAATGAGGGTGCAAGGAAAGAATGACAGACCAAGTGTAGTGCATATAAGGATCCAAATAGTTATAAAATAAGGTGGTGCACTCATATTCACATATTTTGGTAGTCTATGTTTGTGAATGAGTAAGTCTAAGCTTCTCTAGGATTTGGGGATGTGCCCTTATCCAACTACATGATATGTGCCCCATAGTAATTATTCTATTATTATTCTATGATTTGAGTGCACCCTTTTTAGCCATGGCATTCTAATTTCTAGGTCTGATCTAGCTCTTTTCATTAAGGATACAAACCTCTAGTATTATTGCAAAGAATTGTACAAGTTTAAGATGAATTCGTGAGGCGTTTCAGCAAGTAAGAGAGAATTAGTATGGTTGCACCCCCTTTTGATAGATATCAGTTAATTTGGTGCCCCCCGTGAGCTATCTAAGGATCATATTTCACCTATGGTTTTGACCCATTATTTATATCTCTTCTTCCATTCTCTCATGGAAGGATTTTGTTCCTTTATTGTAAGAATCTTGGATGTGATATCTCTTGTACATTTTTGGATCATATACACTTTAATGCTACTATATATCTATGGTGGATCCTTGGTTCTGTTCTTATTAATGTTTTTAAGCTTTGATATAAGTATGATCTTGAGTTCGAGATCCTTTGAGGCTATTGAAATGTCTCTATTTACAAATCTTTCTCTTTATGCATTGAAAATTAACTAGTTTTGTTGTAAATGATACTAGAAGATATATGTGAGTAAAAAATATAGTTTTTCAGTAATTGTAGGTCCTTAACACCTTCTTGAATACATCCCAAGCCTCACTTTCATAATTTGTGACCCTTATCCACTGTTTGGAAATCCCTAAATTGTAACTAGTAATGCAGTCCCGATTAACATTATTACTTGTGAGACCTCAAACTCTTGCAAAATATTTCCTAAATCTGAATATATAAACCACATATGATATATGATAGTAAATTGAAGTTCAGAAAACCTTCACAAGTCGAAATCCCTCACAGTTGGTTTTCACGAAGTGCACAACGAAATATCTCGTTTGCATATGTTGGGGTGCTTAAGAGCCTTAGAGTAGAATTCATCCTTGCTAATGTTCAAAACATAAATAGTCCCAGTAAAATGTGTAAAGGATCCTTTGTTAAAATTTCATATTCTTATCTAAAAAATCAGTATTTCATTTCATTTTCATAACAAAACCATATAAACAGGATCACTGAAAGAAACAGTATCACAAGAACAACATAGATTTATCCTGGGAAAAACCTAAACGGAAAAACCCAACAAAAGCTTCCTCAATATAGATGCCCCAAAAAGATAAAAGGTAAAACCAAAAGGGAGATCAAAGACTGATCCTCCTCCTTCTCCAGCTACTTCTCTCTCCTCCACTAATGTACTACACAAGTGAGAGTGTGTGTTCCAAATGAGGAGCGTCACCCCTCTATTTATATTCATCCATTCACTTTAATAATTAAATCCGACATGTAGGCTCGAGTTAATCATGTAGGCTCGAGTTACACATGTAGGCTCAAGTAACCACACTGGGGTGCTAATGACCAACCTTTACAATTAGAGGGGACTACCTCATGAATCTTATTAGTTCTTCTGATTAGAAGCATCAGGGTACAAAGTAATACAAGTGGTTCTTCCGGTAGGACCATCGGGGACCACAAAAAGATACATATAAAATATTCTTCAAAGTTACAATATTTCAACACTCCCCCTTAATGAGAAGGGTATTCTACAACAACATCAACAACAACAATGGTAGGAGAGAGATAGAGGACATCATCAACATCATCAGGGTAACACATCTATAAATCATTGGAAGCTTTTCAACATCATATAGTCTGTGTCTTCAATATTCAACGACAGCAACAACATCTTCAGCACTTTGACCTTTTGATCAGTAACATATTCAGCACTTTGACCTTTCGATCAGCAACATCTTCATCACTTTGACCTTTCAATTAGAAACATATTCAATACTTTGACCTTTCGATCAGCAACATCTTTAGCACTTTGACCTTTCAATCAGCAACATCTTCAGCACTTTGACCTTTTGATCAGCAACAACATCTTCAACACTTTGACCTTTCGATCAACAACATCATCATCATCATCATACTCTGATATTTTGATCAGAAACATCATCATCAAAACATCATTATCATCAAAACATCATCATCATCAAAACATCAACATGATCCTTCCTTTCGGAATTACAGGATCAACACATCTGTGGTACTCAGAAGATCCTTCCTTTCGGAATTACGGGATCAACACATCTGTGGTACTCAAATGATCCTTCCTTTTGGAATTATGGGATCAACACATCTGTGGAACTCAGATGATCCTTCCTTTCAAAATTACAGGATCAAGTCTTTACGAAGCTACCAACGATCTTTCTTTTCAGAATTATGGGATCAACACATCTGTGGAACTCAGACAATCCTTCCTTTAGGAATTATGGGATCAACACATATGTGGAACTCAGACAATCCTTCCTTTTTAAATTACGGGATCAAGTCTTTACGGAGCTACCAACTATCCTTCCTTTCGGAATTACGATATCAACACACGTTCTCGAGTACCAAAGTCACCAGATCACTTATGGACATATGTCCCATGATGATACAATCCCTCTTCATTCTCTAGGACCAAGGTCCCTGGATCACTTTAGGGCAAGTGCCCAGGGATGATACAATCCCACTGCAACATCACTACTCCCCCTTTCGGGGAAGGTCTTTCCAAAACACGCCAAGCTTGTCTCGAAAATGTTCAAACTTTACTCGGGACAGAGGCTTTGTCAACAGATCAACAACTTTTTCATCAGTACTCACATACTAGAGCTTTATGGCTCCTTTCTACATCATATCTCGAATGGAACACAGGGTTCTCTGTCATCTTTATACAACTTTGATTGTCATATAGAATCACGGTAGTGCCCAACTCTAGGTTGAATAATCCTGACATCAGCTTTCGAAGCCATATGGCTTCACAACTAGTAGAGAAAGCTGCTATATATTTTGCTTCGGCTGTGCTTAGAGCAACACCGGACTATTTCCTGCTAAACCATGAACTCATAGTAGATCCCAGATGGTAACATCCACCTGATGCGCTTCTTTTATCTGAGACATTTCCAGCCCAATCTGCATCTGTATAGTCATACAATCTGTAATCATGGCTATTATCATAGTATAGACCAAAGTCTATAGTCCCTTTCAAATATCTCATCACATGTTTTGCAGCTACCAAGTGAACCCGTCTAGGTTGAACTAGATATTGACTTAAGGTGTTCACAGCAAAACAAATTCCTGGTCTGGTACTTAATAAGTACATCAATGACCCAATAATCTATCTGTATCGAATCACATCCACTAAATCTGATGAGTCATCAGCTAACAACTTCAGGTTGGAATCCATGGGTGTGTCCATGGGTTTTCATTCAAACATATCAAATCTTTTCCAAAACTTGCATTGCATACTTTCTCTGATTGAGAAATATTCCTTCATATTTCCAGACCTAGGAAATAAAGCATTATACCAATGTCTTTCATCTAAAATTCTTCAGCGAGCTTCTTCTTTCAATCTACAATCTTGTTTCTCATTCCCTGTCAGGAATAGATCATCCACATACAGTAATAGTATGACATATTCATCTTCTATAACCTTGAAGTAAAGGTTAGGATCGACTTTCGTTAGGAAACTATCTATCCTTCCATACTAAGCTATGGGAGCTTGCTTCAGGCCATAGAGGGCCTTCTTCAACTTGCATAGGTGAGTCCATATGTCTTCAAATTCAAATCCTTGTGACTATTCGATGTAAAACTCTTCCCCAATCATACCATTAAGGAAGGCTTGTCTTTACCTCATCATGAAAGCAAATACCATGATAGTTTTGAAGAAAGTGTACCTTTCTTCCTGGAGTAAGTGTCTCTTCAGAATTAATTCCCTCTTTCTTATAGAAACCTCTAGCCATAAATCTTGTTTTATACTTCTTGATACTTCCGTCAGCTGCATGCTTTATTTTATAGATCCATTTGGAGGATACTATACTCTTTCCTTCTAGTTTGGGAACTATGTCCCACACATCATTCTAGTATTCTTTTATCATCGCATCTTCCATGAGTTCATCTTGTGAGGTCATCAACATATCCTAGTCTTCTGTATTCAACCTTGAAAGTTGGAACCCACTTTACTCTTGGTAAAGTCTCGATCCATCAGGAAGCTTTCGATCATGTCATATCATGTCGAACTCAGATATCTTCTATAGTCACTCCCCCTGAAGTGGAGTATCATCTTCCCTCTTCATTCTGTATAGGTGGTTCTATGCTTAATATATACTTCTAGTAGGTCTGGTCAATAGAGTATGTCATGTCATAGTCTATTCTTTCTGAGGAAAATCACGAACCTTGCTTTGTACACTTGTTCTTGTAGATCCATATGGAAGATACTACGTACTTCCCTTTATGTCTCAAAACCATATCGTAGACATCATTCCCCATGATCGACTATTACTCTTTGATCATAGCTTCTTTCATAGCTGGAAAGGTTAGCATCAATGATGTCACCTAACTATGTTACATAACTAGAGTGTGTCCGAGGCCTCTTGATTTGGTATGGAAGTATCGCCATTATTTTCTTCATCTTGAGTTATATCTCATACCCATGGTATTCTTCATCCTTCGAGGTAGATCTACTTCTCTCTGAAGCTCTTTCTTCCATCATGGTGTCTCTGACCTTGGGAGATTCAGATTCATGTTTATTGGAGTGAATCTTGAATTGTCATCACTTGTTCTTCGAAACAATTCTCGTCCTTCTTTTCTTGTAGGAGGTTGTACAGGACCTTTCCTACAATTCAGATGCACAAGTTGCATGGCTAGAACTATTTCATAAAACATATGCATAATGACAAATTCTTATGCATCATGCAACTGTTTAGATAATACAACATTCATCCATATCTCACAGAAACTTTCTAGACGCCTCCCATATCTACCATGACATCATTGAGACTGTGCACTAATCCAATATGTCAGCAAAGAGGTTTCACTCTAGATTAGTAACAATGGAGAGTTGTATAGCACCATGAGCTACTTACCCCTCACATGCATATTAGTAGTATACTTGTCATTAATGCAAACAACCTATTATGCATAACACATCAACTAAATATAATCAAATGCATAACAAAACAATATCATGAAATGACAATTGAATACTTATGTTTTATATGTTTCGTGGGTAGACTCCTTCTTGATCATTTTGATTCATCATCTTCTTCATTTATGAAATCATCATTTCTTATCCAAATGATAAGATGGATAAGAGATTCTTCAAGAATTGTGTTCTTCATATTCCTCATCGCTTGAGGGGTCTTCTTTGAATGGTGAGAGCTTGATCTTCAATTGCTCCCCTCTTCTTCTTCTCTTATTATGAGTCAAGCTTCTTCTTCTTACTAGAGTCAGTTGAAAGTAATCACTTCCTTCTAGCACGCATTCCTCACATGAATGAATCCCATGATCCTGGGAGGCCATTCAAGGTGGTTATCACCACTTTTGCATTCTTCACTTCTTCTTTTACCTCTTCAATTTGTTTCTTAAGGTCATATTCCAATGTATGTTATTTCCTTCAAATATGTTTCTCAAGGAATCAAACATCTCTTTCGGTGTCTTTAGGGAAGACACTTGTGGTACAAGAGGATCCATGACTGAATCAGTAATTATCTTCTTGACCTTGACCAAGTTCTTCTAGTGTAAGGCTTTGAGCCTCATCTCCCTCTGGAACTAGAACCTCTCTACTCATGTAGGTGTCCAATTCATTTTCTTCAGAGAGATCAAATAATTCCATGCTTGGAAGTTGTAAAATTCACCAATCTTATCATCAATCTCATGAGAACCTCAAATGGAAATAGCAAAAGATTAGATCTTACCGATTTGAGGTGTCCGTCCTGGTTCCGGAGCTGGCTGATCTAGGGTTTTTTAGAGAAACCCTAATTTTCAAAACTTGGAATCTTTCAGATCTGATTGGATAGATAGATATATATTTTCAATTTTAGCTTTCCAATGTACTCCTTTTCTGAAAACAGTGGAGGGAAGCTCCCAGAACAGGAAGCCCTAGTTTTCCAATTTCTCCTACAGAAATTCTTGATACTGTTTCTACGCTATCTCTGAAATTACTACTCCTCTATGTCTGAAACTTCGCATTAATTTAGCCTCGCATATGCCTGTTCCAAAACCATAGGTTTCATCAGAATTGATTTCACCAATTGGGACTTATGATCATTTTTCCAAGGTGTCATGTTACAAGACTGTTCAGAATAGTGAAGTTGTATGGACTGCCACATGTCACTTTTTCATATTCTGAGTCTAAAACATGGACCACAGAAATTATAGTCCATTTTATTTCTGAAACATCTTCCGAAATTTCATTTGGACCTTTGTAGCCCAAGATATAGCAATTCTCCCCAGGTGTCCTATTTAGGGATGAATCCTAGAAGAGGATGAAACCCTAAGTTGGAGGGATCATATCTCCCACCATATAGTGAATGTGAGGAAAAAATTTGGATACAATGTAAATCAAAATTTTATCTTTGGCCTCTGCCATTTTCAACTCCTAAGCCTTCGCCAATCCCAAGAGATAGAGAATGTACCAAAACTTATCAGTTTTAGTATTTAGGGTTTTTCCAGCTCGGTGTCAAACTAGGGTTTGAATTTTCTGAAGTTTCACCTGACCAAAAATATTGATCCAGGTGTCTAAACTTCGATTTTGATGAGGATACAAATCCTATGTTGGGATCACTCAAAAAATCCTCTTCTGTAGAAAGCCCTAATTTCTTCCGGGAAGAGAGAGAGGGTTATTTAACCTTGTGAAAGCTGTCCTATTTAGGCTAGCTCTGATACCATGTTAAAATTTCATATGCTTAGCTAAAACATCAGTATTTCATTTCATTTTCATAACAAAAGCATATAAATAGGATCACTGAAAGAAATAGTATCACAAGAACAATACAGATTTATCCTGGGAAAACCCTAAAGGGAAAAACCCAGCAAAAGCTTCCTCAATATAGATGCCCCAAAAAGATAAAAGGTAAAACCAAAAGGGAGATCATAGACTGATCCTCCTCCTTCTCTAGCTACTTCTCTATCCTCCACTAATGCGCTACACAAGTGAGAGTGTGTGTTCTAAATGAGGACTAATGACCCACCTTTACAATTAGAGGGGACTACCTCATGACTCTTATTAGTTCTTCCGATTAGAAGCATCGGGGTACCAAGTAATACAAGTGGTTCTCCTGGTAGGACCATCAGGGACCACAAAAAGATACATATAGAATATTCTTCGAAGTTGCAATATTTCAACATCCTTAAGCTAGCACAACCCTCTTTTATTCGCAGTCTTTGGAATTTCCTTCTTGATCCCTTGTTAAAGTGACCATTTAAACCCTATGTTTTCACTATTTTGTTTTTAATTTTGGAAGAGTGAATTATTGTCCAATCAGATCTGATTTGTACATTACAATGGTATTAAATCAATTTCCTCTACCCCAGTGTAAATTAAATATTGCAGATCACATCTCAAGTTGCAATCATGAGGCTTGTACTAGTAGCTGAAGATGAGGATTTTTAACAGTATGAATAAGAAGAAATTGCCAACATTGATGGATGCTTGCATATGTCATTAGAAGAGGATGACTATTTTGTGACATGAGTTATTTCCTTCATAGATTAATTTCATTAAAAGTATATATTTTTGCCCCAAGATTTGGATGATACTTCCTTCGAGAGTGAAAAACCATCCAGAGAGAAACCAAATCGTTCTACTTCTCTAAGTAAAGGAAAATAAAAAGGATCAAATGTGAAGCTTCATCAAAGCAATCTGCATATAGTGGCATCATGAGACTCTTTGTATTTTATTCACGGAGAAACTCTAAATATATGGACCCTAAGGCAACCAAATAGCAATATGCATCATCTATATTGAAGGGGAAAAATCAAAGTACCAATCATCCATAAAAGGAGAAGAGCAAAAATCTTTCAAAATAAGAAGCATGTGGTTCCTCTAGTGAATGCATGGAGTCGAAAGAAGATGAAATCAAGCTAAGGAATGAAGGTTAAGCTTATTTTTGTTGCAGGAATGTATTCTTACATTAATATGTATAATTCCCCATCTCATGTGATGAAAATGAAAGCATAGAGTTTTCTAATGCTAAAGTGGGTGTTAAGGATGAATTTGGTGTTGTGGAATCATGCCACATGCAAATTGATAATACATTGAATCCCTTAGAAAGCATGCACATAAACCTTCATAATGAAGACTTCTCATCAAATGAACTTGGTGAAACTCCTACTTAGTTAACTACAAGAGAGACTGATGAACCCTCCAAGAGAAGAGGCTTAGCCACAATGCAAGAGGTTTTGATAGTTTGGAGAGTGAATCCACTCATGTAAACCCAATATTTTTTATTGGTGAGTTTGAGATCACTACAAGGGAGATGGAATATCGGATTGATAGAGATGAAACCACTTGTGTAGAATATTTAGAGGAGAGAAAAAATAAGCCCTCCAACCATTTGGTGTTGTGGAATCATGCCACATGCAAATTGATAATACATTGAATCCCTTAGAAAGCATGCACATAAACCTTCATAATGAAGACTTCTCATCAAATGAACTTGGTGAAACTCCTACTTAGTTAACTACAAGAGAGACTGAGGAACCTTACAAGAGAGGAGGCTTAGCCACAATGCAAGAGGTTTTGATAGTTTGGAGAGTGAATCCACTCATGTAAACCCAATATTTTTTATTGGTGAGTTTGAGATCACTACAAGGGAGATGGAATATCGGATTGATAGAGATGAAACCACTTGTGTAGAATATTTAGAGGAGAGAAAATATAAGCCCTCCAAGCATCCAAGGAAACCACACACTAGTTGAGAGTGAACATAGAAGTTTGGAGGAGGAGCATGACATCACACATCCACCACATGAAGAGATAGAGGTGACATAAGGCTATAGTTATAATTCCTATTTTTCATTCATTTGTTTCAGCTTGATATGGAAGCCACTTCCAGTGAGAATATTGGCATGGTAGAGCCTACTAGTATTGATATTCAAAGTTTTGAGAAGGATGAATTGTTGGAAGAAAGTTTGCATGCCTC
Source organism: Pseudotsuga menziesii (assembly GCA_001517045.1). Classification (NCBI taxonomy): domain Eukaryota; kingdom Viridiplantae; phylum Streptophyta; class Pinopsida; order Pinales; family Pinaceae; genus Pseudotsuga; species Pseudotsuga menziesii. Next base: position 217,711 of record LPNX010834462.1, on the reverse strand, counting down.
TCAAGATTTACATGAGCACACATAGCGAAGCATACATGGTACTATTAATAATCCATTGAGTGACTTAGAGAACCAACTCTTAGTCACAGAAGTGTTGAATTTTTAAAAATTGTATGCCCAATAACAAGAAGATCACTGAAAGAATGGCAATCACAACAAGACAAAGAAGACACAAAGATTTATCCTGGGAAACCCTCATGGGGGAGAAAACCCCAAAAAACTTCCTCGATATAGAATCCAACCAAATACAATTTAATACCACAAGACTAAGATAGATTGCTTCTCCTCCTCCATATGGACTCCTCTTTCTCTCTGTAGCAAACTTGCTTGAGTTGTGTGTCCAAATGAGGAGGGTCGAGCCCCATCTATCTATACATATACACTGTGGATCCTAATAACCCAACAAGGATAAATTCACCTCTCCAATAGGTCCAACTTTCCTAGGGAGACACAACAACAACTTTAACCACAACTTTGTGGGTACTATTCACCCAACTTCCAATGGAGGTTTAACCTCAATACTTTTACATGACCAATTACATTAATGACATCCCTAATCGAAGGAACAACATATTTGAAAGTGATAACAATAATAATATAATAATAAGTACAATATAATATCTTATGTCGTTACATTATTTTTATCACTCCCTCTTAACAAGGAAGGTATTCTACATCAACAACAACAACAACTATAGCTGTACAATTGACTAGTGGATCTATATGTCATAGGAAGTTTTTTAACAACAACATCATGAGTATCATCATCATCATGGAACATCATCATCATGGAACATCATCATCACATAACATCATCATCTTGAATCATCATCATCAGGATCATCATGGAGCGTCATCATCATTTGCAACATCAATATGAGAATATTGGACTATCATCATCATCTGCAACATTAGTATGTGAATATTGGAACATCATCATCATCTGCAACATCAGTATGTGAATATTGGAACATCATCATCATCTACAACATCAATATGTAAATATTGGAACATCATCATCATATGCAACATCAGTATGTGAATACTAAAACATCATCATCATCTGCAACATCAGTATGTGAATACTGGAACATCATCATCATCAAAAACATCAATATGTGAATATTGGAACATCATCATCATCTGCAACATCATCAATATGTGAATACTAGAACAACAAAAACATCATTAGCATGTTAGTGCCAAAAACAATACCATCATCAACATGGAGGTGTTGGAACAACATCATCAGTAGTAGCATAGAATGATGAGACAACATCTTCATCAATAACATAGAAATGTTGGATCAACATCATTATCAGCAGCATAGAAATGTTGGAGTAACATCATCATCGTCAACATATAAATGTCGGAGCAACATCATCATCAACAACATAGAAATGTTGGAGCAACATCATCAGCAATGGCATAGAAATGTTGGAGCAACATCATCATCATCAACATAGAAATCCTAAAGCAACATCATCATCAGCATAGAGTGTTGGGACCACATCACCATCATCAACATAGAGTGATGGGACTACATCATCATACCCTTAGGACACTGAAGCAGCATCTCGGTGGGTACTTCCATAGATCCATCGAGTTCATTATTCATTTTTTCACAGTTGTGATTTTTGAAGGGAGGATACCTGTGGTAGAAGTTTTTATTTTCTTGACAGTTTCAGACTCTCAAGCAGGTATATTGTCAGGATAAGCTTCTTGAAATATTTCACGAATATAAGCTCGTCAAATGTTTTTATTAATATTTTTGTATATTTGGTTTCTTTAGGGTTTTGTCGTAGGGTTGTCGGCGTGGTGATATTTGAAGTTTTAATGTTTTAATGTTAATAAGATTTTTTCTTTATTCTTTTTTAAAAAAATTTTCAATATTCATTATTATTTTTTAACTATTTTAATGTAATTATGTTTAAAGTCTTTTAAAAGTTGTTCTATTAAGGGTTTTTGATGTTTTTTAATTATTTANATATATATATATATATATATATATATATATATATATAGTTGTTATATTTATTTTTAATGTTATTATGTCATTTAAGGTTTATTGTGTTATGTTATTATATTATTATTTTATAAATTTGTTATGTTGTTTTTAATGTTTATTATGTTTTAAATAATGTTGATTTGGTTAATATTTTTTTAATACCTGCCATGCCATCAACAACAACAACAAATTTTCTCACCTACCATGTCATCAACTTCATCATCATTATACATCATCATCTATAGTACAAACACCATTTTTCCATCTCATTACATCCATATGACCCAAGGAAGTGACAAAACTCCCAAAATTTGAAAGTCATACCTCGCAATTTTTTACCATAAAAAGTTGAGCTTGGTACTTTTACCTCATAAACTATGACCCAATCACTAATAGTGCCCAAAAAGGCACAACCTAGTCCCAAAAAGTGATTTTCAAGTAAAAATTTGTTATTCCATGCTTCCTTAACAAAGCAAGGCCAAAAGTGGACACAACCTTTGATGTGGTCGAAAACCAATAATGGATCTATCCAAAAAGACCCTACTTTATCCACTAAGCATTCGGGGATATGGAGAGAATACACAATAGATCTATGTATTTCTCTTGACCACACTTGTTCATATAAAAAAATCCCTTAGTGCCACCATTCCACAACCATAATTTCCATATCATAAACACATCGTCTCTCTACTGAAATTAACCACTTATACTATATAATGAGAACTTTATACTAAGAACGAGAAATCTAGCCATAAAAATGATACTTTTTGCATAAAAACACCAGAAACACCCCCAAAATAGAAAAGTGTTGATACTAGTATACACCCTTTTTTTTGGTGTAAAAAATAGAGACATGGCCTAAACATCCCATACTGTTGTTTACAAAAACTTTAAAATCAACCACTAAATTGGAAAAAGTTTTTTTCCTTCAAGAGATAAATTACAACGTTTTTGAAACATGCATATTAAACAAACAAAATATTTCATAAATAATTTCACCACTCTAACCATATAAAATCAAAGAAATTATGGTTCAATTCATAATGAATTCATATATCAGACCATACAAGAACAAATGATTCATATAAATATACAAAATCACCTTTAGAGTTTCAATTACAAACATCATACTAATAAAAAACATCTAAAATGTTTCAATTGAAATTATTCAAATTCATCCATGGATTCTGACAACCCATAAGAATCTACATTTTCTACAAATGAAGGACTAGATAGGATGTAGATGACCCATATTCTTCTCTATTATCTATGGGTGTTCCATATAAGTCTACATCTATGCCCATCATTTCAGATGTCATATTCCTTATGGATCTACGACTTGGTTTAGCAGACTCTCATCTTGCATCTTCTTCTTTCAGCATCAACTTCTTGATAATATCTATAGTCTTGGATCGAAGAGTGTATTTCTTTGTCAACTTGAAATCATAAACAAGTATATCAAATTCCTCTAATGTCAATATGTCAATGCAACGAAAATTTACTTTTTGACCCTTTCTTTTTCTCTTTCTGCAAACCCTTTTCTCAACCACCATCTCTAGCTTGTACACACCATAAAATGGGTGTGTATCTATTGCATAACAATGTACTTCTATTAATACTACTTCTTCATTTTCTTTATCGACCTTCATAAATTTTGCAATCCATAATGGATAATCATGTGCATCATTTGTATCCAAAACTGCAATCATGCAACCCTCCTTGATATCTTATACTGAGCCCCTATAAAGGTCTTCCATCTCTCGATGTTTGCATATGATATTCTAGAGCCAATATACATTTATCTTTCCTCTACTTGAGAAAACTCAACACCTCGAGGTTCAATATTTGTTTCCTCATTTTCATTTGATACTCTTTGTGCTGCTACATGAAAAAATACTCCTACCAAATAGAACCGGTAACATCAAAGTACTCATATGTATCTTCGATAGAATTTTTTATTTCTTCCAAGCATTGAGAAGAATCAACATCTATACTATGTTTTCTTGCATTATGAATCTCTGCAAATGATTGCAATAAAAATAAATTTGAATCATACATTTGACAATTTGGGATGAATTTCATTTATTCCAAACCTGATGAAAGCCCCCATTCTATGCTACTTGAGTACTTATTTCCCTATAGTAGTGTTTTCCCGTCAATATCTTTTATACAAAATTTATGCTTAACTATAACGTCATTAAGTTTTTCAATGCACATTTCCTCACCATGCGATCCAAAAATAAATCTTCACATGTCAACAGTTTCTTCACCGGGCCAATGATCAAGGACATGGTGAATTATGGTGATGGTCAAATTTTCATCCTTGTGAATATTTGGAGTTTTAAATTAAACCCTTGGAAACATTTCACCATTAAAAACCATACACCCAACCAAGTGAAACTGAATAAAATTTTCCTCCTTTATATTCTTTGGCACACGGACAAAATGTCGCAAGAGTGTTTTTTTCTAATCCATGCCATATATTATCAAACCCATATACTTATGTGGAGCATCATAACACTTCTTGAAATGTTTGTACAACTTTTATCAATCATCTGATTGTTGATTGTGATGTTCTTACAATGCATTGATTATGGAATCTACAAACAACATAAAAAAATGTTTATAACTAATTTTCATAATTGACATTTATATAAAAAATAAACAATTTGGTAAGCATCCTTATTTCTATCCCTTCTTTATTTAAGATAAGCACATGTCCTAAAGATCCCCATCCTTGACCTCTTTGGAATGCAGACGTTGTTGAACTTCTTTTTCCACACTCTTGTGAAATATGCATATCTGATGAATTTGTCATTTACTCGACCACCTTGAACATAATCCCTGTATAAGTTGTAGATTTATTGCCTTCTAAAATTATCTAGAATGTGTATTGTTTCTCTATTTGGAATACTCTCTCCATGCTTGGAAAATAAATCATGCATCCATGATATTGTAATGTGTGTTGATGGTCCAGTGATTCGTCCCTGATAATCGTCAAAATAAAATGTAGGATCATTTTCTAGTCTTGTTTTGATTCATGATAATCGAATATTACCAATTGAGTGAATCCTTTTGAATTCATTTCTGCAAAGAAGAAAATTTCCAACGCGATAATCATAACATGTCCTTATAGAAATCATGCACCCCACTAAATATGAATTTTGAATAATTTTGTTCATTGATACATGCGTGTTCCTTTTATCCAAGGCATAATTGTATCCTATATCTTTAAAACAATTGTTGTGGAAATAATCACTCAAAATAAAATGAGTAATGGAACTTGTACTTGTGAGCAATTATTTCCTATACCTGATATAACTTGAATGATTTGGATTGACATAAAAAGGTCTAGTCCTACACTTAATCATGTTCATTGTTGGATTATGTCTATGCATTTCTCGGACCATTATGGCTGCATCAACATCCTCATTAGAATGAATGTTTTCATTGTGAGAAATATGATCCCCCTCATTGAAATTATGATCACAAAATTCAGTATGAAAATGATTGTCATGATCACTAATAAGTTGATCACTTGCGGATAGATCAATATGACCATCAACACTATTGGTGGCACTAAATTCTTCACTGAAAGAGAACTCTTGAGGTTCAACATTGACATCATTGGTTCATGTAACATCCTTACTTGGAGGAGAATAGTTATCTTCATCATTGGTGCCTTCATCATCAACTGAATCATCATTGATGCCATTGAAATCCTCACTTGGAGGAAAATCATCGTCGATTCCATTGAAATATTCACTTGGAGGAAAGCCATCATTTGTGCCATTGAAATCCTCGCTTGGAGGAAATTCATCATTAGTTCCAAGGAAATATTCACTTGGAGTAAAATCATCATCATTTCCATTGACATCCTCGCTTGGAGGTAACTCATCGTCAATGCCATTGAAATCTTCTCTTGGAGGTAACTCATCATCAATGCAATAGAAATCCTTACTTGGAGGAAACTCATCATCAATTCCAATGAAATCATTGCTTGGAGGAAAAACATCTTCACCATTACTAATGTCTTCGTCCTCACCAAAATCATCATCTTCCTATTAAAATCCTCACTTGGAGGAAAATCATCATCAAACCCGTTAAAATCCTCGTTGGAAGGAAAATCATGATTTGTCCCACTAAAATCATTGCAACTATGAGAAGAGTTATCATTGGTCCCATTAAAATCCTTCCTTGAAGGAAAATAATCATTTGTCCCATTAGAATCCTTGCTATGAATAAAACCACCATCATTATCAGTGCATTGATGCTTAATAAAATCATCATTAGTCCCATCAAAATCCTCGCTTTGAGGACAATCATCATTGGTGCTTTTAAAATCCTCACTTGGAGGAAAATTGTCATCATCTTGCTTACTATCTTTAGGATCCCCACTTGGGGGAATATATTCATCATCATCATCATGACCATCACATTCTTGCCCTTCATTACTTGTGTCTTCAAAATTTTCAGAATTGGGAAGTTCTTGAACAACATGCTTGATTACATTGCTTGCACTGCCAATAAGTTGGCTAGATGAACAATACAGCTCTTTATTGACATTGAAATTTAATTCGAATGAATCCATGACTTCTTACTAAAAGATATAGTTATAGAAAAATCGTAATAGATAATACAATGACCTTTTACCATATTCCTCACCAAAAATTAGAATGGGATGACATATCTCAACCAACCATCTTGTAGCTATAAGAATGTATATTTCCCTCTAAAATTTTCGTTCAAAATTTTCCCTCCAAAATCTCCCTCCAAAAATAAAGTGCACATTTCCAGCACATTCATAAAACTAGTAAAAAAATGAATTTATGATATAAAAAACTTTGAAATAATGTATTGATTAATTACATATTTCTATCCCCATACATATAAAACTAGTAAAGTTTTGTGTAAAATATTTTATATACAATTTGTAATAAAGTAATGGCTATTTACATTTTATTTTAACCCCCCTTCATAAAACAAGTAATGTTAAACCTAATATAGGCTATATAAACCATTTAGTTTTCCTACTATTCATCATTGAATTTGGAGAAATTTGCTAACAATTTCAAGGTTAGTTTTTTTTTCCAATTTTTAATAAATTTTTAGTTTTATAGTTAATTTTGCAATGATTATTTTATGGTTTTATTAGGTTGGCATTGATTATTTTATGGTTTAATTGATTTTTCATTTTTTCATTTTTTTATCCCACATTCTTAAAAGTGGTAAAGTTAAACCTAATATATCTTATAAATTCACTCTTGTTTATAATTTGAGCAATTCACGAAGGGATTTAAAGAAGGATGAGAAGATTCCAAAGGAGCTTCTAGCACTTTCAAGAGAGGAGGCTCTACCACTTTCTCGGTTAGTTTGTCTTTTTAAATGTATTTTTTTTTGTAAAGGGGTGTAGTTTTAATTGAAGGAAGGTCTTCCCCCTATCCCACTATTTTTAGTTTTGATTGTTTAAAAAAAAAACAATAAAAATAAACCTACTTAAATGCCATCTATCCCCCCTAACCCCAACAACATTAGAATTAAAAAAAATCCCT
>LPNX010834462.1:121743-209135 GCA_001517045.1 Pseudotsuga menziesii | reverse complement strand
TTTTAATGTAATTTTGGCAGGGGGGCGGGGGGTTAAGGGGTTGGAGGGGGGTTAATTTTTTTTTTAAATTAATGTAATTTTAGGGGAGGGCCTAGGGGGTTGGAGGAGGTTTAATTGTTTTAATGTACTGTTGGTGCGGGGGGGTTTTAAGAGGGGTTTTATTTATTTATTTTTAATGTAATGTTAGGGTTAGGGGGCTAAGCGGTGGGGTGAATTTTTTAAACATTTTTCAAATAGAGTTTATATTGAATATTGATGTTGATTTTTTTTAGATTGTGAATGTTTTTTTATTATATTTTAAAATTGTACATTTTGGATACAGGGAGAATCGCACCAAGAAAGATACATGTGAATGTTTCTGGATGAAGAACGACGATGATTGCATCAAAAAATATAGTTGAGGTATCTGAGAATGTTGAGCCTCAAGACAAAATGGTGACCTTTTAGTATTTAAAAAACACAAATTCTAGAGAATGGAATTATGCAGCAAAAGAAGACAAAACAAAGTACTCTTTGCATCTGAAGGAAAAATGTCAAGGAAAAGTGCTCAGATAGTGTTTACTTATATTCTATTGCATTTCCATATATCTAATCAGATTACCATTCATTGGGATTGTTGAGAGATATATGTGTGATGTCGGGTACATAAATTGTTTATGCACAAGCGAAACAAGCGAAGACCTTTTTCCAAAATCCGATATTGTTTGAAGGTTTAAAAAAATAATGTTCAAGAAACTTTTACACCCTTTTGTGAAGCGACCGTGCATGATATTGAAAGAGGGAGAGTAAGTTTCAATATTGAGATTATTTCTAAATTGGTTTTCTTATAACTTGGATATCACAATGTAATAGATTTAATACCATTATGTTTTTTTTTTTTTTGAATATTTTTCTAGGTTGATTTCAAACATGTTGAATGGAATTTATTATGCAAAGCAAAATCCTATGGATGTCGTTAATGTCACTCTTCAAAAGGGACAAGAAGCAAGGAAGAATAAACAAGTGTCAAATGTTCAAATTGAAGAAGTACAAACATAAAGAGGAAAGGGCATCCGACAATCAAATCAGGTACCTATAAAGGTTACATTTAAATATCCATCTCACCTAAGTGAACCTGTAGAAATTGTTGCCAATGAGGTTGCTACTCCTGCTAGTAAGAGTAAGAATAAATCTCATGTAAGAAATATGGTTGAGGGTGTTTAAATTCATGTTGAAGGCACTATTTATTTAGAAGGAACCCCTTCAAGAAATAAAAGGAATAGATCAGCTATTACTGAATCTAATGTTATCCTTGAATATGAGAGAAAACATTATGGGTGCAATAGGGAAATCATTACTCCAGGTATTGATCTAGAGGATGGCATTGTCAAGTCAACACAAATTCCATTCGAGATCAATTGTGAAGGGATAAATTAATTAACAATGGACATACATTTGAGTTGAATGTGAATCACCTTTATAGACCCACAAAAGGGAAAGACCAATTTAGAATTAGAAAACCACATCACTTGCATATTCACAACTTGAAACATTGATGAGGCACAATCCCTATGCACATGTGGTTGACTACCTAGTCCTTATTGACCTGAAAGATGTTCCTACTAGAGATGAATTTGATTGAACAATAAGTTCTCATTACAAATATTATGTGCTTTGGGGGAATCATTATCTAGAGGAAAGACGAGAGTTTATGTAAGAATATCCCAATAACCCTATTTTTGAAACAACGAAATGCATCATATATGTTGGCAAATAAGAGATGTAGAAGCAAAGTTGTTGGAATGGGATCATAACACAAATAGTGAATATAGGATGACTATGACAGTTATTCAAAGGGTGTGATTTATCCACAATGAATTTTAGCAAATATGTGGTGGGGAAAATTTTAAAGTTGATGCAATATTTTTTCGGAAACAATGTTGTCTAGAAATAGGTATCCCCATTAAAGAGGATAAACTGAAACAAAAAATTTCCAAAGGAAGTGATGAATTTAGAGTTCTATATGGTTATTTCCAGTTGCAATTCAGAGTAGACAAAACATAGGATTTGTGTGAGGACATATTTAGCTTGTGGGAGAATATTGGCATAAAAAAATCAAAAAGTGAAAAAAGTAAAGTTTTTTCATGGACCGGTGGTAAGACAGGTCCCGGCATCAAGAATTTGCCAAATGACGTGACTATTACACCTTGGAGAATAATGCAAGGTGTGAAGGATGAAACACTAATATCTAGAATACTGTCATGGGTAAAATCAAGTTAATTATCCTGGAGGAAATGTGCAATGAATTTGACAAGTAAGCTGATGTTTTTTATGGTACGATAATTTTTTCTTGAGTTTAACATTTTTGTTATGTTCTAAGTATTATGTTAGATTATTATATATGATTGTAAACATTATTTATTGTTTCATTGTCTAGTCACAAGATTTACATGAAAATACAAAACGACATGGTTATAATGTTGAATGAGAAGAGTTGGGATGATGTCAAATGCAACTATCGAGAATCAAGCTCAATAGTAACCTTAAAACATTTTTTTTGCATTCAAGAAGGTATGTTGATCTATGATACATCATATTTTATTTATTCACTTCTATTTTATTACTTATAGAGATTTGAAGGTTCCAAAGAGGGCTACAGATGGAGTAGCAGAGTCCTTCAAAATTCATATCCAAAGAGTCAAAATAGAATGAAAAAGGAGACAACCTCTTGAAAACGTTGAGCTTGATGATACACTTGATCATTAGATTTGGAATGGGTTTAACATTGTGCAATATAAAGTCATTTTAGGTGATTGTGCATACATTAAAAAAAAATGTTCCTAAAAAGGAGTACGCCCTAGTTATTGCATATATCCCTCATGGATACCATAACTGAAACACTACTTATGATTGTGAGCCTTATACTTACCAATCATTCAATAAAGTGGTTTCGGGATTTCTAGATTTCACAGCATCACCACTATGGAGATTTCTTTTTTTCCATTTAGACACATAATTAGGGGGGTTGTTGACATCCTTCAAGGGTAAATCAAAAACAAGGAAGCCACTTTATTGGTAAAATATTTGCAATATATTATCAAGTTTTTGAATTTATAAATCAATTATATTTATTGATAAGTTCATTAAATTCTTTTTTATTTTGGTTACAGGAAAAATCCTAATATTCGTAGCTCCAGCAGTGATCCATTTCTAAATGATATTGAAAACATACATATTGCAACTTGGAAAAAAGATGAGACTTATGAATCTCTTTTAATCAATAAAAAGAGTGAAGGAAAATATAGTCATATGTTGACTTATAATGTCATGGTTAAAAAATTAACATATGAAGAAAGGGATTTGACAGGACTGACTGTAAACATCCATCAAAAGCCATAAGCGTTGATTAATTATCTCATAGATAAATTTTCAAGAGAAGGATATTGGCTCTTAGATTTGTTCTCGGTTTCAGGTAAAATTTATGTATTACATATGAAAGCATATTTCAAGTTTTATTGTTTTTTTATTATTCATTATTTTTTTTAAAGTGTGCTTCTTTATGCTATTGGACTTAACTGTTTTTTTGTTTTGTTTTTGGTGATTACATACAACAATAGCATGATCCTTACATAAAGGAAGAAATCGCATATCCATTGATAATGATTCACTGCAATGCAATTACATTAAGCAAACAATTAATGTTATTCAAATTCTTCTAGATGAATTGCAAGAAGTTGGTTTGAAGAATGGAGAGTTTAGTGAAACACTTGTGGAAAAGATGTAAAAAGAGCCTCAACCCCCATTAGGAGGGATGTTTGGAAAGGAGCACTTTGGGAATGTTGCATACATAGAAGACCCAATTGAAGAGAACATTAATGTCCCTGAATAAATCCAAGCTCCATAAAATTCCAATTTCGATGAAGAATTTGTACTACATGATATTGTTGATTAGTTTCACGTCTTGAAGAAAATGTTAAATTTGACATATTTTTTATAAGATACATTAGTATTGTTTGAATTTCAGACTTTATTTTAGAAATAAAATTTCCATTTATATTCTTTTTAATATGTTATTTAAAATATATGGTATAGTTTTTTCTTGAATTTATCACTTTTTGGAAAATAGTTTGAAATAGTTTCATTTTTATACAAATATTCTCTGAAAATCCATTGAAATTAGTTTTAAATGTCTTTATTTTCTAATCCGAATGGGATATCTTAAGTGGTCGAGTGTTGTAAGTTGTGAGCATAAGGTATATTCTTTTCTCTCACAATTTGGTCAATTAAGGTGATTGACCTCTTACTTTCTCTCACAATTAGTTCAATTAATGTGAGTGACCCCTTAGTCACACATCGTATATCATCATAATATACCACTATGCATTTACGTCTTAAGTTGATAGATTTGTTTAGTACATCATCCAAAACCTTTTGACATCATAATTATGCTAGGTCAGCCTTAAAACGATCACATGCTTACATAGTAAAAATGCTTCATACCTAAACTCATCAATCAATTACTGTCAAAAAAAGTAGATAATACTACAAATTCCAATCTTATCTTGATCTCAACATTATGACCTCTTGATAATTCTATGATCATATAAATATCTCTAATTGGGCGTGTCTAATCTCCGACCTTGGTATCTTTTTCCCACTTGAGACTTAGTTAACATTCATTTGAATAATGTCCATTAGTGGAAAAACCTTAAATGTTAATACTCATTTAATTATCGTAACATAACCTATCATTACTATTCATCAAAGCAGCACATTTGAACTTGAATTCTTGATTGCAAAATTAGAATTTTTCAATCTACAATAAACACATTTAGTAGGATCGTACCATCTTTTCTAGGCACTAATTTTCATTATGGTGTCTCGACAATTTATTCGTCGATCCTAGAATTAAATATAAATAGACGTATTTTTGTCATGAACAATTCAATAAACATTCCATTAAGATTTTTTTTTGTAAGGACTATATTGTATTACTAAAATAAAATTGCATGTCACTACAAACCAAATCATACTAGGGTATTTTTGTCTAATCAAAACCACCCATCCCCCAATGGGGAAAACATGCAATTTTATCTATATTATAAGTTTGAGTGTAATAATAACCATGTTGGATCATCCCACAATACTGAGAGGGGGGTGAATCAATTTTTTATTTTTCTTTTAAAATTAAAAAAACAAAACAAAATGAATCAAACAGGTTAAGACAAAAATTTTATCATGGAAACTTCAAAGAGAAAACCACCAATTCAAACTCATTAAAAATTAAATCTACAAAAATGCTTTATCTACTACTACAGAAAGGATGCAACAACACCCTGGGTTTCTGTCTACTACAAAAAACAAGGATGCTCCAACACCCTAAGTTTCGTCCTGCTACAACAAACAAGGATTCTCCAACACCCTAGGTTTCTTCCTACTACAATAGAACAGAATACTACAACACCCTAGGTTTTTTCCTTCTACAGTAGACAAGGATGCTACAACACCCTTTGCAGACTTATAGCCTGCCCTAGCGCTACACTGCCACCCTGGACTAATTTTTATCAGTCTGCTATTCACTTCTTGGACTCTGTCATCCATAATCACAGAGACAAGTTATTTCCTTCAATCATTCAGTCAATATATACCTTCATATCTTCATGTGGACGCATCTCTTCACCATTTCTCCATTTCATTGATCGTACCTATTCATGAATCTTCCAGTCGTGACCTTTTGCATTCTCCATTTCCATAGCCATCCTGAACTATTGATTTTATATCGGTATTTTTCCTGATCATAGATCTCCTTGACTATGTGTTGCGGAACTATGGCTTTTCCAAATTGTCATTTCAAGATTTCTGCAATTGTCTTTCAGCACCAAGCATTCTACACCGTTGATCTCCTTCGAGATCTTCATACCATCGATCTCCAGACTGCGTGTTGCAAAAATTGGGTTCTCAAGAAACTCAAACAACATTTACACAATCTTCTTCCTTCCACTTCCTTCCTTCCGCATTCCACTGGAGGACTCAGAAATAATTCCACAATTTCCACATTCTAAACTAATCTTTCTGCACCGTCGATCTCCTTCGAGTTCGGGTTTTTTACTTTTTCAACATGTCATTTTGAGATTTTCCACTTTCTTCTATTTTTATTCTACATCTTTGAGCCTATGCGGATGTTTTCCAGTCCGTCAATCTTCCAAATTGACCAGCGCTCAAAGAAAAGAGGACATCAAACGTTCGATGAACGGGATCTCATAACAATTCTGCATCCAGGCTCTATTGTTAATTCCCCTGCTAGTTGAATTAGTGGAATCATTTAAGATTGTTAGATATTGATCCACCTTGATCGACGGTGGACTCCAAATACTATAGAGAGGATTACATGAAAATTACGTATCCAACCTCTGTTGTTAACCACCTTACTATTTGAATTGGCGAAATTGTTATTGATCGTCGGATTAAGATCGATGGTGGACTTCAAATAACATAAGGCAGATTTCATTAAAATTTTGTGCACTCTAGGATTTTATTTGTCTGTGCTATTTCTCCCAGTGGAATCGCTGACCACCATTGATTTGGTTCCACGATCAACCTCTGTAGTTGATCACAAAGGTTCTTTTCTGTGATCACTTCTGATTTTGCAAACCCGACTCTTCTTTATCTTCCTCGCTCATTGCTCAGCAAAATTCATTTGGGTCGTTTATCTGGATCCCCTTCATATCTCCACCACATTATCCTCAAGCATATGAATGAGGATTATCAATTTATCTCATTTGCAACTCTAACTTGTGAAACTCAACCACAGTCGTGTATTTGCTCTCACCACGATCTCAACCATCAATACCTACATAAACTTAGGCCTACTGGTTCATCATCGATCCTTACAGTGATCAATCAATTATCATTCATCCTGCAACAATGTTATTACAAGATATATTCCATTCATTAAATATCAATGGTTATTAATCTAATTCTTCTTTTGATTGATCAGATAAATGACCAATTCACCTTCTCTCTGTAGTGTCAATTGGTCAGAGAATCGATCAATCGAGCTTTTTTTTCTTTCCCTCTTATAATGTTGTGCATTCAATATTGTTTCAGAACCTGCATTATGATATCGTTACGCCTGATACATATTTTATTGGCCTTTTTTACCTCTCTAACTCCTGAAGGCCTTATCGATCTCCATTTGACTCTATTCTCAGACAAAGAATTGATCAACCATGCTTCTGGTTATCCCTTTGTTATTACTAAACTCTTTTGACATCAATGACAATACTAAACATCCAAATCATCACTCCCTTTGACATTAATGAACTTCTTTGACATCAATGACAACTAAACTCAACAATATCCCCCTTTGGCATTGATGAAAACAACTCCTTACTTTCCTCCCCCTTTGACATTAATGACAAGGATAACATGTTATGCTATTAAGGATTTCCTATCTTTCTTCTTTCTGACAACTCCCCCTGTCATCATATCTCCCCATGATATTGCGCTTCCTCCTCTACAATTTTCTAAGGTAATTACTCCCATATTTTGTCTAAGATGCTCAAAGGATTCCTTAGGTAGTGGCTTGGTGAAAATGTCAGCAACCTATTCTTTTGTGTCAACATGTTCTAGTTTGACAACCTTCTAGGACACTTGTTCTCTTAGGAAATGATATTTTATTGGTATGTATTTTGTCTTGGAGTGCATGATAGGGTTTTTTGACATACCTATGGCACCGGTATTATCACAATTTATTATTATTGGGATCCCATACTTCACAAGTAAGTCTTCTAGTGTTTGGTTCATCCAAATGACCTGGGTGCAACATGTTAGGATATTTAGACACTTAGGAGTTAGTTAATATCAACTTGTGTAATATATCTGTTAGGTAAAAGTGTGTTTCTTTAGTATGCATTAGTATGCATTTGTAAATATTCTAATCCGACGGTTACAATATGTTCTAGACATAGAGTGATCCGACGGTTCAACTTCTCTTAGATCATACCTACCATTGATCTGTGGCTTAACACCCGATTGGTCCATGATCTCTATTTAAAGAGCATGGAGGGTCCTTGGCTAGTTGATCAATTATGAGAAGCTCATATGTAACTTTCTTTCTTTTCCGTAATAAATTGCTCCAAGTAGCTATTTGGCTGGGGCCGTGGACTGTTTCCCTCTCGAGGGTTTTAACCACGTGACAAACATCGGTGTGTTGATCTGTGATCTATTTGTGTGAAACGATTTCTAAAGGTGTTTAGTCTTTTGGGAGTACCCTATGTACCCGAACACAACATGACGTAGCAGCAATATATTCAGCCTCTGCCATGGAGAGTGAAATAGAAGATTGCTTTTTAATTAACCATGAAACCAGACAATTTCCTAAGAAGAACGTTTCTCCACCGATCTTTCGATCATCCACAATTCCTTCCCAATCTGCATTAGTAAATTCTTTTAAAATAAAGTCTTGACTTTGGGGTACCATAACCCATACTCCATAGTACCTTTCAAATATTTGAAAATTATTTTTACTGTAGTCACATGCGTTTCTTTGGGGATTGACTAAAACCTAGCAACCAAACCTACAGCTTGCATCACATCTGGTCTTGTAGTTGTCACATATAGCAAGTTGCCTATCATGGATTTGTACATGGTATGATTCATTTCCAGAGACTTATTGTCCTTACTTAATTTACAACCTGTGATCATAGGAGTACTAACAAGTTTGGATTCTTCCATCTTAACTTAATTTACAACCTGTGATCATAGGAGTACTAACAAGTTTGGATTCTTCCATCTTAAATATTTCAATCATGTCTTTGATGTACATAGTTTGAGAGATAAAGATTCCTTTGTTTGTTTAATAAACTTGTAATCCCAAAAAGAATGTTAGTTCATGCAACATTGGCATTTCGAACTCCTTCATTTTAGAAGGAAATATTACACTTAGTATTTGTAAATTGCTTCCAAATATGATGTCATCTACACAAACAACAACAATGATCCTATTTTCATCTTTGAGTTTTAAGTAGAGATTATGTTCAGTGGCCCCTCTCTTAAATCCTTGTTTTAAATAACTATTTAGCCTTGAAAACCAGGCCCTTGGAGCCATAGAATTCCTTTTTTAGCTTGCAAACATAGTCTCTATTTTGTGATAGTAGGAAACCTTTAGGTTTTTCAATATAAACCTCTTCTTCTATTTCTCCATTCAAAAATGCAGACTTGACATCCATTTGATACACTTTAAAAATTTTATGGCTTGAGAGTGCTAGAAACATTCTGATTGCTTCAGGTCTTGCCACAAGAGCATAAGTTTCTTCAAAATCAATCCCTTCTACCTGAGCATACCATTTACATACTAATCTTTCCTTGTTCATTATCACTTGACCATCCTAATTGAATTTGTTCTTGAAAATGCATTTGGTCCCTATAACATTCTTATCTTTAGGTATTGGGACAAGTTCCCAGGTCTCGTTTTTCTCAATCTAATCTAATTCTTCATTCATGGATTTGATCCATTCATTACTTTTGTTGGCTTCTGTAAAATCCTTAGGTTTCACTATTGAGAGTAGGGCTTGTTCAGTAAATGTTAGTTGTCTCATTGTACTAACTCCGTCATTTTTATCACTTAAGATTAGTGTCTCTCGATGATTCTTTTGTATCCTTCTAGATGGATTTTTTGTATCAAGCCTTGGGGAGTCTTCTTCACTTTCCTGTGTATCTTCCTTTTCTATTCCTTCTTCTTCATCATGAATACTTTCATCTTCTTGCAAGTCTTCCCTTTCTTCATCATTTGTATTTTCAATACTGGCATGACTTATTACTCTTCTTAGTTTTATATCATTTATTCTCACATCTTCACTTTCTACAATCTTGTGTAACCTTTTATTGTAACATCTATATGCATTTTTGGTGTATGAATATCCTAGAAATATTCCTTCATCAATCCTAGAGTCAAACTTGCCATGGTCATCCTCGTTCCTTTTAAGGTAACAATTACTGCCAAATACTTTGAAATATTTGACTGAGGTTGGTCTTCCATACCATAGTTCATAAGGGGTCTTGTCCTTATTCACTCTGAGTTGTCCTTTATTAAGTATGTAGATAGTTGTATCCACGAGATGTAGAAAAGTTGGTGGTGGGGTATGGTTAAGACACCCCCTAAGATGAAAGGTCGTCGATTATAATCCCGTTGGATACCAAAAAATCCAACCATGTTAATGGCTAGTGTGGTCCAGGCCAGGTGCGATCCTCGGGTGATTTTGACAACTTAGATGCCCCTGGTTCATGGTTACTTATCCAATGGAAAACCTGCTAGCCAGAGGGGTTCCACCACTTTGCCAACAAAAAAAAAGTATGTAGACAGTTGTGTACACAACTTCTTCCCAATATGCATCTGACAGCTTTACTTCATGAAGCATTGTTCTGGAATCTTCCTAGACTATTCTATTTTTCCTTTCAACGACATCATTCTGTTGAGGAGTATTTGCAACTGAAAATTGTCTCTTAATTCCTTATGTCTCACAAATATCATTGAACTCATTTGAAGTAAACTCTCCCCCATTGTCCGATCTAAGACATTTGATTTTCATATATGTCTCATTTTCAACCATTGCCTTGAAGATTTTGAATTTCTCAAAAGCTTCTGATTTTTCCTTGAGAAATGTCTCCCAAGCCATCCTTGTGTAATCATCAATGAGCAATATGAAATAATATTCTCCTTGTAGGATTTTAGTTATATTTGGTCCACAGAGATCTGTGTGCACCATTTCCAGAGGATCTGAAGTCATATGTTCCTTTGTTTTAAAACTGGCTCTAGTTTGCTTCCCATGTTGACAATGTTTACAAACTGAGTTTAGAGGCTTTACAATTTTAGGAAAATCTCTTACAGCTTCCTTCTTACTTATTTTGACAAGATTGTCAAAATTTAAGTGTCTCAACATTTTGTGCCATAACCAACTTTCATCAACCATACTTAAGTAACATTGATTTTCATTTTCTAGGATGTATAAATTGTTTGAATTTCTTATAGCAATGCCAACAACTCTTCCTGAATCATTTCTCCTGATTTCACATTTCTCTAAATCAAAAATATAGATGTGCCCTTGATCACATGTTTGACTTACATTGAGGAGATTAGGCTTGAGGTTTTCTACTAGTAATACATTTTCTGCTTTGATCTTATTATTGACAGCAGGTGTTCCTTTGCCAATTATATTGGAATACATGTTGTCTCCAAATGTGACTTTACCCTTATTATCTTTTATCTTTATGAATTTGTTTAGGCCACCTATCATGTGTTTTGAACACCCACTGTCCAAGTTCCATAGTTTTTGGTTTTCTATTGCACATAGAGCAACCATTGAACTTTCCTTTTCTTCCTTTTCCCTCCAATACTTCTTATACTTTGTGTCTTGAGACTTAATTGCAACAGTCTTCTTTGTAGGAGTCATCAGTTTACAATCTCTCGCCATATGTCCATGGTTATTACATTTGTAACACTCTACGTCATATTTTTTAAGTAGTGTAAAAAGGTTATGATTTCCTTTTGGTGTGTTACTTGATGGTTTCTTCTTGTATTCACGAACCTTCCCATAAGCTCTGCAATTTGAGGCTTCATGACCAAAGTTATTACAAGAGTAACAATGACCCAAAAAGATCTGTTGGTATCTATTTGGTCTCTTAGGAACCATATTATTTCGGTTTTAATCTTGAGAGTTTATGGAAGCTTTCTTCTCTCTTCCTTTTTAACTAGACTCTTTAATGCTTCGGCATATCTTTTCTTATTTCCTCCTTGATTAGTGAAAGATAAACATTTTGGCTCCTTTTCTTTGTTAAAACCCAAACGAAATCTATCATTTGATGATATTTGGCTATTTAGGATGTCATCTAGAATCCTTGAACTGTTCTCAAACTTTGATTTGATAGATCCTTCATCAAGCTTTTTCTTCAATTGCATGGTCTCTTCTTCAAGTCTCTCAGATTCATGTATTCTTTTTTTGAGCTCTAAGTTTAGGTCCTCCTCAATCCTTTTGGCATCTATAAGTTGGGATTCCAACTTACTAATGATATGATTTGACTGTGTTCTTTTTTCTGCATTTCTCAAGTTAATCAAGAGCGCTAACAAGTTTAGATCTTAATTCTACTTCTCCTTCCACATATGAGTCACTATTTGAAACCTGGTTATCTAAACCCATGAATAGAATTTTAGTTTCTTCATATTCAAGTGTATCTGCATCCTCACTATCTTCCATGGTGTAAACAATTTTCTTTTTCTCATAGGACTTCTTCTTGTTTCCTATTTTCAATCTTTTTGAACTTTGAAGTTTCTCTCTCATCGCTGTCATCTTGTTTAGCGTAAGTACATTTTGAAGCAAAGTGTCCAATTCTTCCACAATTAAAACATTTCAAGGGTAACTTTCCTTTATATTTTCCAGTACCTTTCTCAAGTTTTTTAATAAAAAGGGCTTCCTCATCATCTAGGTTTTGTGATTGGTTTTTGGATGAGGATTTAAACGCTGCTTCTTTTTTTGAGGATTCATTTAGTTCCATTCATCTCATATGTAGAGAGGATTCCCTATAGTTCATCTACTGTCATAAGGTCAAGATAGTCTCATTCTTATAGGGTGTATACTTTTGAGTCATACTTCATTGGAAATGATCTTAGTACCTTGCTAACCATTTCTCTTTCTTTTAATTTTCCTCCAAGTCCTCTAATATCATTGACAATCTCATCTACTCTTAGAAGGTATTACCCAATATTTTATTCTTCTTTAATTTTAAGGCTCTCAAACTACCCTTTGTATGTATGAAGCTTGGATTCTTTGACTTTATATTCCCCTTCATAGATAATTTTTAATTTATCCCAAGCTTGTTTGGCAGTCTTACATCACATAACGTTTGTAAATACATAGTTTGTCAATCCACTAAGGATTGCATTTAGGGATTTGGAAATACCTTCATATTAGTTTAGTTCCACACTGTCTATAAGTGCTTGGTCATCTATTTTATACTCCTTTTCAGTTGCTTCACAAACCTTCCATCCAAGGGACATCAGATGACACTTCATTCTCACACTCCACTATGCATAATTTTCACCTGTGAATAATGGAGGTTTGTTAGTGGCTAGACATTCTTGTTAATCCATAGTGGTTTTTAAATAGGATCTTTTTTCTAGTGGTTAAACTGTGGTGAAGGAACCTACTCTGATACCAATTGTTATAATATCCCACAATACTGAGAGGGTGGGCTGAATCAGTATTGTATTTTTATTCTAAAATAAAAACACAAAATGAATCAAATGGGTTAAGACACAAATTTTATCATGGAAACTTCAAAAACAAAAACACCAATTCAAACTCATTAAAAAATGAATCTACAAAAATGCTTTATCTACTGCTACAGAAAGGATGCAACAACACCATAGTTTTCTATCTGCTACAACAAACAAGGATGCTCCAACACCCTGGGTTTCTTCCTTCTATAATAGACAAGGATGCTCCAACACCCTGGGTTTCTTCCTGCTACAACATACAAGGATGCTACAACACCCTGGGTTTCTGCCTGCTACAACAAGAAAGGATGCTACAACACCCTTTGCAGACTTATAGCCTGCCCTAGTGCCACCCTACCATCCTGGACTGGTTTTTATCAGTCTTTTATTCACTTCTTCGACTCTGTCATTCGCAGTCACAAAGACAAGTTATTTCCTTCAATCATTATATCAATAAATACCTTCATGTATTCCTACAGACGCATCTCTTCACCATTGCACCATTTCATTAATCATACCTCTTCTTGAATATTCTAGTTGTGACCTTCTGCATTCTCCATTTCCACAGCCATCCTGAGATGTTGATTTTATATTGGGTATTTTCCTGATCATAGATCTCCTAGACTGTGGATTGTAGAACTATGGATTTTCCAAATTATCATTTAAATAATTATGTGTTTGTCTTTATACACCAAGTTTTTCACACCATTGATCTCCTTCAATCTCTTCGTGACCGTCAATCTCCAGACTGTGGGTTGTGGAAAGCGGGTTCTTAAGAAACTCAAACAATGTTTATGTAATTCACTGCCTTTCGCTTTTCTCTTTCCACATTCCGCTGGTAGAATCAAAAATCATTCCATGATTTCCACTTTCTGAACCGATCTTTCTGCACCATTGATCTTGTTTGAGTTATATCCTAAACATCGATCTTCCAGATTGTAGATTTTGGGTTTGTGACTTTTTCAACATGCCATTTTGAGATTTTTCACTTTCCGCCATTTTTCTTCCACACCATCGATCTTATGCGTATGATTTCCGATTTGTCGATCTTTCAAATTGACCATTTCTCAACGAGGAGAGCACATCAAACCTTCGATGAACTGGATCTCATAAGAATTTCGCATCCAGCCTCTACTGTTAATTCCCTTGCTAGTTGAATCAGCGGAATTGTTTAAGACCGTTAGATCTTGATCCACCCCCATCAACGATGGAATCCAAATAGTATAGAGCATATTACATTAAAAATATGCATCTAACCTCTGTTGTTAACCACCTTGTTGTAATCTCACAGATCACAGAGGGTTACCAATAATACACATTGAATCATACAAACATAACACACACAAGAGACAGGAACATAGATATAGAATAACAAATTATATTATATCATGAGGGTCCATACATACACAGAACTAAACCAAGTTCTCATCCGGCTCAACAGCCTAAAATATATGATTTACAAACATTTACATATAACTACCTATTGGTTCGTTCAACCGACGCAACCTTACACACCGATCTAATCTCTAATTAGTCGGCTATTCGACTAGTCAGCTCACCGATTAGTCCCTCCAACATCTCCCCCATGAACAAAATCTTTCTTCTTCCCAAAGAAACAGGGGAGGTACTTCAAAAACATGATGTCTTAGGTAGTTGTTTCTAGTATTGTTTGTCTTCATGGACTGTGTATTCAGATGGTTGGTCGTTTCTACACGCATATTTCCACAATTGCTTCTGTTGTAATGGCCAGCTAATGTTGAAATTCTGCCTAGCTCTGTAATACTTTCTGGATGTCGATGGTCAATGTTGTGATGCTTGATAAGGTCAACATCTTCTCCTAGATGGAAAGGTCTGCTATGCTTTCCATGTCGAGTACCATGAATTGATCTTTTTCTTCTTCTGTTTCCAGTAGTCTTTTCATCTTTGGGCAAATGGTATCTAGTTTATCTAGGCTTGGGAGTGCTTGCTATACCCATTGGTGTGCTTGTTTTTCTAGTTTCTGTAGTTTAGCTATCTCCAATACAATTTGATCTTGTATCTGGTTTCTCGGTGCTTCTTCGGTGCCTTTTCTTCTTTCCAGTGCTTGAATTTGTTCTTGGGTTTGTCAGGTTTTCTGAATTTCTTTCGTTGTAGTCTAGTTGTTTAGGATACTCAGCTCTCACTCGAGAGACCCGGGTTCATGTCCTGGCAATGAAACCAATGTTGTAATATCACAGATCACAGAAGGTTACCAATAATACACATTGAATCATACAAACATAACAGACACAAGAGATAAGAACATAGATATAGAATAACAGATTATATTATATCATGAGGATCCATACATACATAGAACTAAACCAAGTTCTCATCTGGCTGAACAGCCTAATATATATTATTTACAAATAGTTACATATAGCTACCTATTGGTTTGGTCAACCGACATAACCTTACGCGGACGACCTAATCTCTAATTAGTCAGCTATTCGACTAGTCGACTCACCGAATAGTCCCTCCAACACACCTTACTATTTGAATCAGCGGAATTATTGTTGATCATCGGATTAATATTGAGGGTGGACTTCAAATAACATAAGGTGGATTTTATTAAAATTTCCTGCACACCAGGATTTTATTTGTATGTGCTATTTCTCCCAACAGAATCGCTGACCATCGTTGATTTGGTTCCACGATCAACCTCTGTCATCGATCATAAAGGTGTTTTTCCATTATCACTTCTTATTTTGCAAGCCCGACTCTTCTTTATCTTCCTCGCTCATTGCTCAGTGAAATTCATTTGGGTGGTTGATCTAGAGCCCCTTCATATCGCCACCACATGATCCTCAACCATATGAATGAGGATTATCAATTTATCTCATTCGCAACTCTAACTTGTGAAATTCAACCACAGTTGTGTATTTTCTCTCACCGTGATCTCAACCATCAATACCTACACAGACTTAGGCCTAATGGTTCATCATCGATCCTTACATTGATCGATCAATTATCATTCATCCTACAATAAGGTTATTCCAAGATATATTCCATTCGTGAAATCTCAATGGTTATTAATCTAATTCTTCTTTTGATTAATCAGAGAAATGATCAATTCACCTTCTCTCTGTGGTGTCGATTGATCAGAGAATTGATCAATCGATATATGTCTTCTTTCCCTCTTAGAATGTTGTACATTCAAGATTGTTTCAGAATATGTGTTCTAATCTCCATAGGCCTGATACATCTTTGATTGGCCTTTTTTACCTCTCTAACTCCTATAGGCCTTACTAGTCTCCATTTGACTCTATTCTCAGACACATAATCGATCAACCATGCTTTTGGTTATCCCTTTGTTTTTACTAAAATCTTTTGACATCAATGAAAATACTCAACATCCACATCATCACTCCCTTTGAAATTAATGAAATTATTTGACATCAATGACAACTAAACTCAACAAACCATTTGATCGCTTTAAAAAAATACTTTCTTTTAACCTCCTTCCTAAGAGCCAAAGACTTGAACCTATATCCATACCTATAACAGAGAAAACACAACTAAAGGGTGATTAGATACATAGAATATTAACAAACATGATTGATACTTGAAGGGACTTCCTTCCCAACATGCAGCATGGTACCCAAATTATCTCTCTCGTTCGAACGCCTTGGCACAAGCTGAATTCCCAACTTCTTCACGATTACATCTATATTCTTATGCATGATATTAGCAGTGACAATGTGCTCTTTCCATAACTTAATCGACTCTTAATCCTCTTTCTCCTTCCCTCCATGTTACATCGGCACTCGGGCTAGTAGCCTGTTCATCACCCAAAAATTAGCCACATAATGCTCATAACGAGCTATGTGAACCCTAGTGGTTTCGAGATCTTGAACCCAATCCATTAATGCATCGATTTCATTTTTTGTATGAGCAACCTCAAATTCCTCTCAGAATCCCTTCTCAGCCTTGTCGATTTCCTTATGAACTGACAACATGACATTTGATTTAAAGAAATGAGAATCATGAGACACCTTTAACTTCTCCTTGTTTTATCATTGCATCCCTACTTCCTCCTTCCCCTTGGCCTCCCTACCAGTTTTCCTCCCACATGCTTCCATCAACCCGAGCTTCCAACACCCCTAACTAACAATATGATATATCCACCCTTCTTTAGAATCCTTCCCATAAAGCAATGGCACTAGCATGTGTTTAGGTACACAGGGTACTCCCAAAGACCGAACACCTAGAGAAGCTACTCACACAAACAGATCACAAATCGACACAACGATGTTTTGACGTGGTTTAAACCCTTGAGAGGGAAACACTCCACGGCCCCAGCTAAATAGCTACTTGAGGCAGTTTATTATGCAAAAGAAAGAAAGTTACAAATGAGCTTCTCATAATAGATCAACTAGCCAAGGACCCTCCATGCTCTTTAAATAGATATCATGGACCAATCAGGTGTTAAGCCATGGATCAAGGGTAGGTATGATCTAAGAGAAGATGAATCATTGGATCGCTCTTTGTCTAGAACATATTGTGATCATCGGATAGATATTTACAAATGCATACTAAAGAAACACACTTTTCCTAATGGATATATTAAACAATTTGATCTTAACTAACTCCTAAGAGTCTAAATATCCTAACATCCCCCCTTAAGAACAACTTGGGATAGGATTTAAGGATTTAAAAAAGTGACACTATTAGGAGAAGGAAGGAGGCATTAGAGCCTATCCCCCCTTAATGACAAATTCTTGAACTCCTAACATAGATCAAATTTTAGAAAACTTCTCTCCAGTAAGAGACTTGGTGAAGATGTCTGCAACTTGATCATCTGTAGAGAAAAGGAGCACTTCAAAAACATGATCATGAATAAGATTTATGATGAAGTGAATATGTAGCTCAATGTGTTTGTTGCATTGATGTAGAACTGGACCTTTGGAGAGCTTGATGGAAGTTTGATTGTCGCACCAAAGTGGAGTAGGCTAATTCTGCTCGAATCCAAACTTTGAAAGGATCTGTCGAATCCATAAAGCTTCGTGACTGGCTTTAACTCCTGCTCGATATTTTGCTTCTGCTGAAGAAATAGCAAGAGCTTGTTGTTTCTTGCAAGCCTAAGTGACAGGTCTAGATCCTACACTAAAAACATAACCTGCAGTATACTTTCGATCATTAGGATCACCAGCCCAAAATGAATCAGTGAAACCAACCAATAAAGGATTCGCCCTATACTGTAATGAATCCCGATCTGAATTGTACCTCAAATATATCGAAGTATTATTTTTTCTTCTTTCCAGTGACTTTCATGAGTTGTTTGCATATAGCAGGAAACACGACCAATGGAAAAAGAAAGGTTAGGACGGAAATGAGTCAAGTATAAGAGACTACCAACAAGCTGGCGCTACAAGGTGGCATCTACTTTAGGTGAAGTACAAGTGGCAGAAAGTTTAACTCTAGACTGGAAGGGAGAAGGGACTAGTTTACAATATTCCATGTGAAAGCGATGAATAAGGTCACAAGTATACTTAGATTGAGAAATAAATATTCCTTCTCTGGTTTGCAATACTTGGAGACCAAGAAAATAATGCAAATGTCCTAAGTCTGACATTTCAAAATTTTGCTTCAGACTGAATTTTACATGGGCTAAAAGCTTAGGGTCACTACCAGTAAGAATAAGGTCATCAAAATATAGAACAAGTATGATGAGATGGTTTCTTGCTTTATTGGTTTAGACATTGGGGTCGGAATGGCATCTAGAAAAACCAGTGTTAAGTAGGAAGCTATCCATTTTGGCATACCAAGATGTAGGGGCTTTCTTAAGGCCATATAAGGATTTCTTAAGGCAACAGATAAGGCTAGAGTTATTCTGAACATGTCCAAGAAGTTGTTCCATGTAAATTTCCTCTTGTAAATCACCATGTAAGAATGCATACTTGACATATATTTGATGGAATTCCTAGTTATGTAAGGCTGCAAGGGAAAGAACAAGCCAGACGGAGTTCATTTTTGCGACAGGAGAAAAGGTTTCATTGTATTCAATCCCTTCAACTTGGGAAAAAAATTTGGCAACTAACCTTTCCTTCAGTCTTTCAACACTTCCATATGATGGATACTTAGTTATATAGACCCATTTACATCTGACAATTTTTCTTCCTTTTGGAAGAGGTACAAGATCCCAAGTATCATTCGCCATTAAAGAATGGTATTCTTCATCCACAGATGCATCCCAGTCTGGATTTCCTAAAGCTTCTACAAAAGTTTCTGGATCATGATTCTCTGAAACTTGATCCAAAAGAGAAGAGGCTCACTAAAACTGAGAACGTGTTTGACGTTGATCTCAAGGAACACCAGCAAGATCACCAGCTGCTTCATATGTTAAACAGACCCATCGAGGAAGAAATTATGTTGGTGCAACTGGAGAAACATGAGCAGGAGGAGGTGCATTTTCATCCTCACTGTCATCATTAGAAACTGGAGTTGGAAATATGTCAAGGAATTTGGAAGTATAAGGAGGCACAATCACCGAATCAGGCTCGCGGACCAAAAATGGCACAATCGTCAAGTTAGCCTCACAGGCCAAGAGATTTTCATCAAATTTAACATCTCTTCTAACGATTATATCATTAGAATGTGGTTGAAGAAGTCTATAACCTTTTACATCTTCAGAATATACAACAAATATGCACTTTTCACGTTTAAGCTGAAATGCTTTCCATCTTTTCTACTATGCATGAATGTAACACCAAACAAATATTTGTTGGTGATGATAGTTATCTAAGTGTTGGAAGGAGATGCTCCATAATCAATGAGTCATTCATTTGAAGTAGAAGAAGGAGATGTAGTATAAGAGTAACCACAAGGACAAAGTGCATGTCCATGAGAGGTAGATTCTGAAGATGAAATTTAGGTTGGTGTGGTGCTTCTTTGTTGTTGCTTCCAAGGTTGCCATCTTCTTGAAACACTTAGATTCATCATGATTATCTTTCCCTCAATAGTTACAATGATGCTCAGTCTTCTTTCCTTTTGTCTTAGATCCTTTGCCAATTTTTAAATAAGGAACTAACTGAGAGGGTTTGGGACCACTGTTTGTCTTATTATTGCGAAAATTGTGTTTCTTGGGAGGCTTGGACTTTTCTTTCTGTTGGGACAATAAGGATTTCTTGGATGTATCTGCATTGCTAATCATTATAATATGTATGATATTATATTGCTCTCTAATCAAGGAATCACAAAAGGATTCAATACTATACTCTTGATAGCTAGCTGGATTTAAGGATTCTTTCATGGAGTAAAATGTAGATACAAAAATAGAATATGCATGTCCAAGTTTGGAAAGAATATGATAAATGCGTTGTTTGTCTTCCCTCTTAATTTTGCAGTCTGCATATAAAAGTTTAAGAGTTTTGTACTTGGATAAATATTCTTGAATGTAAGAAAAATAACTCAGATTTAAATAAATCAACTCATTTTCGAGTTGACGACCTCGAATTTCATTGCGTTTACCAAACACAACTTCCAATTTTTCCCAAGTTTGATCATGTTGATCAATTCCAAATATGTGGAATCGCAAACCAGTAGAGATTGACATCCCAATCAATCCATGAGCTTCATCACATCTATTTTCCCATTTTATTTTCTTATCATCATCAGTGGGTTATGTTTCTTTCCCTGTGGTAATTCTGAAAAATCCCCTACTTTGTATAACATCCTCCATAGGAAATTTCCATGAAAAATAGTTGGAACTGCTAAATAGAATATCACAAGGGGCAGCCATATTGTAAATTAATGGCTGTAAAAACATAAACCAATAGTCCGGATACAAAGAGCTTGAAAAAATAGGGCGTTTCAACAAAAAAATGGCACCAAAAAATTGACTCTGTATGATGAAGTTATGCTTGATCAAAGAAAATGTTGAAGATGTCCCCAATAGTGACATGGAGGATAGAGAATTGACCAACTAAAAAAAGAACCCCCTTTTCCCAAAATGAACCTTTGAAAATAACTTGAGAAGAAAGTTGCTTTAAGCCTAATCACTTTTGTAAACTAAGTGAAATTCACCTTTACAATGATGTTACTTTAAATAGTGCAGCAAAAGCTAAAAAAACTTAAGTAACTTAATAAGACTTGAACTTAATAATACTTGAACTCAATACCTATTAAGGAATAAAGCAACTTTGAACCAAGTGAGCTAATATCAAAAGGTACGTAAAAGAAGGGAAGGAGAAAGGGGGATTTTTTTTTTACTCTTATGTCTCGATCTTTGTGCTTGCTTCTTTTCCTACAAATCACACCACAAACTGAAACAAAAAACTTTTCCACCCTTTTTTCTGTTAGAACTCGTTAGCTTTCCCGGAAAGTCTATATTTTCTCTCTGTTTCTTACTTGCCTTTCTATTTCTGATTCGCCACGATCGCGCAAAGTGCACGGCAAAGAGCATACGTAGAAAGGGAAGGAAACAATCGAAAACTAAAACAAACAAAAAAAATCTAATAATAAAACTGATAAAATATGAGAAAAAATTAACGAAAATGTTACGGTAACATTATGCCTTCAGATCTGATGAAATACGCATTTCTAGAGCAACCAGAAATCGTTTTCTATCAAACGAAAAGTATTTTCCCAATGGAAATGGTGCTCTAGATTTAATGGAAACCTCCCATGGCCCATAAATGCATAGAAATTCTAGAAACGGAAACATTTTCAAAACTTCGGCAACACCAGTTCAAGATCTAGATCATAACCAAAAGCGGCTCTTCATAAACGCTCTGATACCATGTTTGAGTACATAGGATACTCCCAAAAGACCGAATGCGGAGAGAAGCCACTCACACAAACAAATCACAGATAGACACACCGATTTTTTGACGTGGTTTAAAACCTCGAGGGGGGAAACACTCCATGGCCCCATCCAAATAGCTAATTGAGGCAGTTTATTATGCAAAAGAAAGAAAGTTACAAATGAGCTTCTCATAATCAATCAACTAGCCAAGGACCCTCCATGCTATTTAAATAGATATCATGGACCAATTGGGTGTTAAGCCATAGATCAAGGGTAGCTATGATCTAAGAGAATATGAACCGTTAGATCACTCTATGTCTAGAACATATCATGACCATTGGATAGATATTTACAAATGCATACTAAAGAAACACACTTTTCCTATTGGATATATTAAAAGATGATCTTAACTAACTCCTAAGTGTCTAAATATCCTAACAGCATGAAATATTCCCTCCATCCATTCAGAATCTCATCAAGATATAATTCCATTCCCTCACAAATTAAAATGAATGCCTTAGAGGATCTCCACAAACCAAAGCTTCTCCCCGCATCCATGGAAAATCCTCCATCCATTTCATAAATTAGTCCTCACAAGCTAAATTGAAAACTTCCCCTATTCATGTAGTGTTCATTGACTAGAACAACTACAAGTGTACCTCCCTTTCTAACTCCTTGTTCCATCGTAACTACGCCATTCCCTTCACTTGTCATCCTTTCCAAATAGCTAACATGATGAAGCATCCATGTGTCGTTCCCTCCTCTCAATGTGTTCCCTATCCTTTCTTCTATCACCTGCATTTGAGGTACTTTCCATTAAAATATTAATCAATCTAAACATATTGTTAGCACTGGAACTTTACCAAAGGTTGTGAAGGCTTATTCCCAGGTAACAGCAAAACCACTTTAGAAGGGAAGACTGGCTTTCTTCTCTTCTGAGAGGTATCTCTCACAAAATATTAACAAGGACAGATAAATAAAAGTTAAATGTATATTGTTTGTAAGATTGGTTGAAACTGGACACATGACCATTGGGCTATGGAGTCAAGATGTAAAAAATAGATAACAGAACTTTATGCATGGGAATTTTAACACAGAGACAAGATAGCCATTCATTCACAGTCAAATATTGATTTTCTAGTGGTAAATGAAGAACATGAACAGAGCATTACGAAATGAATTTTGTATTAATTTTAGAAGAAATGGTTTGTGGACATCTAAAAAGAACAACTAGATCATACAAGTATTAATTCTAAAATTGTTATACACTCATTCCAGAAGTGAAAGAAAACATAATGGACATATAAACAGGAAAACATTGACATGACAAAAGAAAGTACAGACTATAATATGGAACAACACATGAATCTTTGGAAAAGATACCAGCTTCGGCTCTGCAATTTTATTAAGAAACACTTGAATACATACAACTCCAAAATTACTTGGGTTCCAACCCTTTTTCCCTCTACAGGAGGTAAATTTATAATGTCTTGGACCTCCTATACCAACCTTATAATCAAAATTAGTTACAAACTGACAAAAAAAATTCAAACAAACTCTAACGTGGCATATTTACCACGATTTATACAAAATAAAAATATAATGCGGACTACCAAAAAATAGGCTTGAAATCCCCTCCTGCATATTCTAGCTGATGACATATGTATGAAGTATGAGAGAGGTTATTGTGAATGACCACATTCCCTTCAAAACCCATGTCTTCGTTTTCTCTGATTCACCTCCAGTTCCTCAGGATATGAATTTGAAACTGAGGACTCGGATAGTAAACTTCAAATTTCTAGAAAAGTACACTCTGAATATTCTTTCAATCCTCCCAATATGTGATATCTGTGTAAAAACAGATGGATTTTTTTGAATATTGGTCTGTGATGAACAAAAAAAATCTCAATTTTGTAAAATTCATTCCCATTTGGAAAAAACATCTCTTTGAATTTGATGACTAAAACAGTCATTTGAAAACCTAAAAATTTCCATGTAAAGATCACTTTGATTCTCTCAATCCACGGCACCTATGTAAAAACTGAGAGAGGTTATTGTATATAGGTGTATTATGAAGAAACGCCTCTCTTAGTTTCTGAAACATCATCTTATTTTGGCGAGAACAATTGATTGAAAATAATAACTAAAACAACCATTTTCATAAAAAGCAACCATGCTATGCTGCTTTAATTCTGAATTGAGCTCATTTGATCCACAATTAGTACAATTTCAGTGAGCATTGTTTTTCCGACCTCCATTCAAATTCACCCAGCAGAATTATTTTAAGTGGTTGATCAGTTTGACTAGATAATGGATGTTTGGCACGTGTCTCAACCTCCTGGCAGCATGAGAATTTTGCTAATCTCAAAATCTACTTTCTCCTTGCTTGTTGAAGTAGCATAATTTCTACTGGTCATTGGATGATTTCAGCTCTGATATGAGCAGTCCAAGAGTGGATCCCATACCCAATTCCACGATTTGAGAAATTTTTTCTTTTCTTGCAAGTTGTCATTGTGGAATCCATTTACGTCATTCATCCTTTCCCAGCCACATCATGGCCATTGAAATATGCTGGCTTTTAAATGATTCCACAAAGTGAAAAATTTCATTACCTCATGCATCTTTGAGATGCAGAATGAATGAACGTCGTTGCTTTTGCTATGATTTTGATCTAAACCATCCAATCAAATCAATAAACATGCTACATACTTCAAAAAGGAATGAAAGCACCAGGGAACGTTTTCATGCTTTGGATTTATGTCTTTTGGTGTACGTAGCGTTTATCTTTTGAGTGGTTTCATCTACAATGGTCTTAACTTCCATTGTCACCTATGGATATAAGCACATTATTCTCATTGATAGCCATGGCATTAACAATGGTCTTCTGCTACGACAACATATTATGCAAGAACTCTCCTTTGTGGAATTTGAATTTCTTTTTCATAGTGCTTGGTGATTTCTTCTAAT
Source organism: Pseudotsuga menziesii (assembly GCA_001517045.1). Taxonomy (NCBI): domain Eukaryota; kingdom Viridiplantae; phylum Streptophyta; class Pinopsida; order Pinales; family Pinaceae; genus Pseudotsuga; species Pseudotsuga menziesii. Next base: position 184,155 of record LPNX010834462.1, on the reverse strand, counting down.
TCCAATTTAGCGTTCTTTAAACACACATCAGTTTCTGTCTCTCTTTTATTCATATCATGTTCATTGTTTTTTACTTCTATTGATTTTACAAAAGATATTGCAATGAAATGAATACCTTCTGTGATTCCAAAATCTATACCAAGCCAATCCTTGGAAGAAATTGTGGCGGCGTAGAATTCCTCTCACATACCAATCGCCCATTAAGAAACATTATATCTGCTCCAAAGTAATTTCAACGCTTTCCTTCAACCTACAATTGGCATGGCTCTTTTTCAAGTTATCCTCCATAAACTTTTCATTTATAATATATCAAGTCATAAAAGTTTCAAAACTCCATGGTAATATATCCCACATGCAATAGAAACTTTGTGGTTTCATTGTTTATATACCCCAATGCTTTCACTATATGCTAAGGAACAAAAAAGGTAATAAAAATTTATGCTTGGATTGTATATGGTACACTTTGAGATGTTGAATATTTGGGCCCCATGTGACCTGGTTCTTGGAGATGGGCTTTAGGCCAACAATTTTTTATAAATATTTTTATAAAAATACAAACTCTTTCCTTTATAACTTAAACTTTTAAGTCACCTTTATAAAACTTTGATTTATATATAATTATCTTCCTTTTACCCAAAACTCTTTAACCTCTTTCTTCTCACCACCTTGGAATTTTTATAAATTATTTTAATGAGGAAAGTTTGAAAACCATTTGATCATCAAGATAAATTTAGAATTTTTAGGTAATAAGAATAAAGGCGACAAAAATAAATTATCTGTTAATGGCTACCTCCACTAGGGATGCTATCCTCCCTGTGAGGTAACAAAGAACCCCGTAGACCAGGTGCCAAATCCATTTGGTTGCCCCCAATATTTCTCTGAAATCCTCAACCTGCTCTGATATGTAGCCATCACTAAAACCATTCTGGAAACAAATCCCTATCAACCTATAACCTATGACATGTCCATACTCTAAAGGTTGGAAACCAACTGTAACTACAAGCCTGAACTTTAAAATTGAAACTAAAATCAAAACTGAAACCGAAAACAAACTGAAAATTGTTGAATGAAACATTCTCCATGTCTCCTTATTCATATTTACTTACCAAACCTACTTACTAAGCATTAATGCTCAGTCAAGTAACTTCTGACTTGCAATGAAGCCAATCAAGCAAATGATCCCATAAACCAACTTTCTCTTCATGCTTGATAAAAAACAGAACTGAAAGACCTAATGGCACAAGGTTATAATAAATAAATTGATCTTTACAGTAGAGATATAACCAGCCATTACCACTTCCAATATTCTCCATGTACTTTGCCACTGGATCATAAAAACATGACAGCCTTCAAAAAATTCTGTCATTTTCTTACCATGAGAAAGTTGCTCCAAAAGTAACTTCCTTCGCAAATTGTCAAATTGTTTTTCAAAATATCCTTGACAAGAATGCTCATGACAATCCTCAACCAAGACATCCCCAAATTCATTCAAAATTTCTGATTTTACAACTTCATTATTTTCATGCATTTCAAAAGAAATACCACTTTATTCCTCAACATGATCAAGCAAACAGACTTCTTTTCGGCAAAAAAAATATGAATTTGAAAAACAAAAAGAAACATCCATTTGACAACCCCCGTCTTCTTCTTCGTTATTCAATTCTTCATTGCATACTTCTGGTTTTTCTAAAGGTTGGGATTGATTGCATAACGGCCCTTCTTGCTCATCATCTATTCCAAGGAAATTTATACATTCATCTACAATATAATTTTTTTGTTTTTTATCGGAAAATTTAAGTCTCTTTTTTAACCACTCAAATGAAGGAAAACACAACGGAAAATAGTCACTTTCAACATGTTTAGTTTCCACTCTGTTTTCATAATTTTGGTCTTGGTAGTGCAATGAAATTTTCTTCACTAACAGAAATTGTGACAGGCTGGTCACATTCTTCAGAAAACAAATCAGTACAACCATCTCCTTTCAAATCACTGCGTTGATCATCTTCTTCAAGCAAAGAGATCTTTATACATTCATGTAAATATTTAGGTGAAATTTGAATTTGATCAACATCGAGCGGTCTTCCTTCAACCATTATTTCAAAATATGATTTCTCTTTACTTGCAATTTCAGAAAATAAACATGTGGGAGGACTACAAGCCTGATATTTTCAAGAATTATCATTTTCTATGTAACCAATCACATGAGTATTGTAACTTTGAAGAGATTGATGTTGCAAAATGGAATTTTCTAAATGGGAAGGGGCATCCTCTTCTTGTAACAGAATTTCGAAAGTTCAATAATACAAGGAAGGATTTGATTGACAATCCCAACCTCTTTATTTGTCACATAGAGAATGACAAGAATGCTGCAAATCATCATCAGTTTCAAGAAGAGAGATATAGTTGGTTGAGACAGATATTTGGTTTATGTCAACTTCAGTCAAGGAAGATAGTACTAACTGCTAGGAATTTTCTTGAATATCATGGCAATTAGTCTATCTTTCTTTTCGGGTTGAGTATTCATGTAATATCTCTAAAACTTCTTCATCCAAATACTGATCATCACCACATTTGTCTTTCACATTTTCAATAAACTCTCTATCATGTGTGCAGCAATCTTGAAGTAACATCAAAAAAGGATAATGTCTTTGTGACGTCCTCGACCCTCTTACCGGTGAAGAGGACGCTATCGAACCATCAAAAACCTCCGGGAAACTAGCCCCATGAACATAAACATACATATAATGCTGAAATACAATGCTTGAAACATAAAACATACAAGGATGCATAGTTACTCAACATACAGCGGAAGAAAACATATACATTCAAGCATCAACATGTTCATCGTGATTCATGAAACAGTAAATGTATTTGCAGAAGCAAAATGGACAAGAATACTCATCTTGTAAGAACTCATCCTACAACCAGCTACGTCGTTGCAACGTTCAACCCAACCATAGGCCAGTGTGTTCATCAATCTCTTAGCAACATTGCCACCCCCGTGCTGGGCACGATTCCCCAAGTAATAAGGGACTAAGCAAGATTACACATAGCAAAGGATACACAATACAGCCAAGTCAACACAGTTGGGTTTATGAGGCCTTCAAGGAGCTAGGAAAGGCTGAATGCTAAACTGGTGCGCTCATGGAAGAGCTAAGGACGCCTACACCAGAGCTAGCTTGACTTCTAAGACACCCACACACACCCGACACCAGGAATCAATCCCTTCTCTTCTTCACAGTCCCTCAGGTCCTGACTTCCCTTTCCAATGCTCCTCCGGGGTTATGGAGAAGAAAGCCAGCCATATAACTATCTCTGTGTGGCTCCCAAACCTAGGTTTCTCAAGCATACCTAGCCTTCAATCCCACTCCACACAGTCCAAAGACCAACCACTGCATACCCGCAATAAAACAATCAATTCACAGCTCTGTGAAGAAAACCAAAGGAAACAGGGTGACAACCCAAAATGGTGAATGCGTCTCAAGCCAAGCAAGGTGAATCGGAGTTGTTCTTGGCCCTAACGTGGCCAAAACAACTCAGCAGCAACCCCAAAATGTAATTGCACACACACAGCAACCCAAACTAGGGGAAGAACAACAGCCCCAATCTCACAATGAAACCACGGCAGCATTACACAGTCCGCAAATGGGAGAGAAGCTGAACTCCCAGCATTGACAGGGGAAAACACATACGCAGACCACAAATTGACAGGGGAAAACTTACATAGCCGAAATCGTGCCTCTCAGGCCGCTCTTCAAGCTCGACGCAGGAGAATACACCCCCGACCTACATGTGAGGTAAAATAATACTCCCTGCGTGAAAAAAAAGGGAAAACTTGCACATACCACAATCAGTCAAATTTCAAGAGCAGACCCTCCGACTGCCTACATGAGATGAACAAGACAAAAGCACGAGTGGAAGTGGAGAGAATGGAATGTTGCCCCTCTATACAAGCGACGTGAAGAGGAAGAGTCCACTGGTGAAGTGGGAATGTGGGCAAGGACTAACAACCTTGCCACACCCACCACTACTCAGTAATAATTGCTCCCAACTAATAGACAACAGAAGTTTAAATGGGTGGCTGACACATGGCTTTTCCCCATAGGTCCAAGGTTTAACATTCCCCCACCCCCCTTATCCTTAGGAAAACCATGTCCTTTTCATTAATGTTGCACCATTGTAGCTGGTTGTAGATTCATTTTAATTAATGTGCATATTTACATGATGCCAAACTATAATGTGCGAGTTAGTACGATATACCATTGGCAATGATCCCCCATTGCTTAAACATAACACAACCAAATCAATGGCAGGGATTTTTCCTTTAGCTCCACACCACGATTAATTACAATATATACATCATGTATCTTCTAATGCAAACGGGGTCAAAACCGGGGGTATTACAATACCCTTCCCCTTGGAATAACATCGTCCTCCGTGTTCCAATACATAGGAATACATATACAATTTGCACATCCAAAATTTCAAAATTTTGCATATCTGTGCCATGTTCAATTATTTACTTGAACTTTTAGGACCAAGCCCCTCGGCTTCCATGAGATTCTCTTGCTAGTTCTCAGCTTTCGGCTCATCCCCAAGTCTAGGAAATTTGTGTTTGCTACCCTCTTTATGTTCCCTCATTGGGCAGTCCCAACGGTAATGATGTCCTCCGCATTTCCAACATTTCATTGGCTGCTTCATCTTTACCTACTCAATTTCCTTTGAGCCTTCATGCCTGGAATGTTTCTTAATGGATCACTTGGATGAATGTCCCATCATTGATCCACTTTCCTTTCCTTTACGGATTTCTCCCAGAAGGCTTTTTACCTCCTTTTGCAAACAAATAGAGTCTTGCAAAATCTAGTGGTTCATCTCATTCTTCCTTTTCTGTATCTTGAGCATCTCTCCAAGATTCTCTTGGGTATTGGAAATTTTTTAAAGAAGACTCCCAGCCAAGTCCAACAGCTTTTGGTCTGCTGCCATGATCAATGTGCACTACTGGATTTCACTTTTCTCACCTGTGAAATGCATCATTGAAATTATGTTAGACCAAGCATAATATAGGCATTAAAATCAGTCAATTAATTGCCCAATTGGCATGACAGTCCAAGTCTCATCAAGGAGACTTTCATATTTTCCATGCCTTCCCAACAGGCACATGAGCTCATTCATGTCCATTCTTGGGCAGGGAATTAACTATTCCAGCATTCACAATTTACTTTAAGAAAATACACACATTCTATTTTCAGTCATACATGCATTCACCAACCTTTTGTTTTAACAATGCATAAGTATATATATATAATCAAAAAGGAAAGAGAGAGCAGCAATATTTTTTTCCCTCTTCATCTTGTTCCATCCTAGAACCCACACAACCACTATGGTTTTCATGCTCTCAGCTTCTTTCACTTCACTGTGAATGCTGGACCAATCCCTCTTGCTCATGACACTTAGTGTCTCCAGGCTATTTCAGACCTCTCAACCATGGAGCCTCCCCACATGGTTTGTCTCAGCTGCTAGGACCTTCACAGTCTCACTAGCACCTTTTTCATTACTGCTCATTCTGAGCTCTTCAGGACAGTCACATGTCCACATGCACCCCTAGGATACCTTCATGGTCCTTGCTCCCAGTGATACCTATATTCAAACATTGAATAGATTCATATGTTTAGTTTATTCTCAATGGTTTTTATCTCTTAAACAAGAGCTTAAAACATCATAACCAAATCATATGCACATGTATATTCATAAGCAAGAAATTGCAAAATAATCCAATACTTATCTGTATTGTGTGTTTCCTCTTTGGTCCACTGGATCCTGCTTCACTTTGCAAGCCTTGGGATTGCCAATGGACTTGGATGTTAGTTCAGCACGCAAGTTGCTTCGCAACATCCTTTTATATATATCAAGCACAGTCAAGCCAACCTACAGTTGGGTTTATCAGACCGTCCAGCCAAGCCAATATACAATTGGGTTTATCAAGCTGCAGCCAATCAAGCCAATACACTACTGGGTTTATCAGGATACTCAGCCAAGCCAGCTAACAGTTGGGTTTATCAGACTACGGGTAGTCAAGCCAACACTGTAACATTCCCATAATTTCCACAGCATCAATTAATTAATGTCCAGCCAACCACAATTTCCACAATTTTCACAACATCAATTAATTACACAGTCAAGCCAACCTATATTTGGGTTTATCAGACCGTCCAGCCAGTACACCTTCACGCTGACTGGGCTTGGAACTTTACAATTACCATTTCCAGGTTTCATTTCTAGTAGTGAGCTCTAATTCCACTACCCCATACAACACAAGAAACCACTCCCTTCTCTGCTCTTCAGTCCCTCAGGAATGTCTCCTTCTCTGTGTTCTTCAGTAGAAGGGAGGATGAGCCCAAGCCATTGTCCATTTAGTGTGCAACACCAAACTACATTTGTTTAGCCTGACAACACAAGCAATATAAGCAAACTTATCAGTGTTATTGCTCTAAAACTGTAATCATATTTCACATCATTCACTATCAAGTATTGAGACACCAAGAGTACATCCACTCCCTAGGGTGTAATCAATATTGAAAACCCTTTCATGATCTGACATCGAGAAAGTGTGCACCCCTTTTCGATGTGTGCCATGTAGGCCCTATTCATACTCAAGCAATCTGCCATAATGGAAATAAAATCAAAACATGCTTTGCATATTGAATTTAACAATTTGGCATGCATATTCTTAGCTAGAGTCACAGAACACTTATCCATTTGTCAAGGCAGTATTCCTTCATTAAGGAGGAATGGGGGCTCCCTTCTCTGAGTTGATAGTCCCTCGGTTTGCCATCCCAACTCCTTTTTACATTTCATATCCACATATGTCATACTGACATAATCTATACCATCTCACTCATGTTGCTTACCAAACATGTAGTGCAAATGAGACATTTCCAAAATGTCCAATGGAGTTTCACCCGAAACCCATTTCCAAGATAGGGGAGAACCTCCCCATAAAGTTTGGCTCCTTCAGGCCATCACACATGGTCTTCCTGCAATGTGTACCCCTAGCACATTCATAAAGTAGCCAAATAGTCAATCATTATCTGATAATACAATCCAAATTGATTGTTCCATAACCAAGCAATGACATTAGTAATTAAATTCAATAGGAATTCACAACTCTGTCTACTACAAAAATTGATTTGATTGGCAACGAGGTGATCCTCATTTGTGGGTCTCTTGTAAGCAGCACCACTATGCCCATTATGATTTTATGCTTACTAGCATAAAATGAACACCCACTTACAATGCGTCCTCCTAACACAATTCTATGCAAGCCAATAGTGATTAGTAGTTGTGAGCAAATTCTCAAATCTGAAATTTACAAATTTAAATTGACAATTCATTCAGCATACAAACTATTTTCACAACCATGAGACTCTTCTTATGAGGTTTGGCTCTTTCACATGGTATATTCCGGTCTTTGTCATGGTCTTACCCACTTTGCCATGCCCCAAACAATCTACCTAAAATATGAACTTCAATTGGCCACACACTTGGTAAGTATTGATGCATATAACGTTTTCCATTGCTGCAACAATCACTGAAGCATTTCCAGAATTATAGAATTCAAATACTTCCAACTGTTAGCACATCAATATTACCAAAACTCATTTACTTCATGCAATCATTATCATACTAAAATTGCAAGGTATAGTCACATCGTTTATGCCAAAATGAAATGTTTAGATACTTCTTACTTCACAAGCATATCGTTTGTACCACCTTGCCCTTCCATAGAGCATTTTCGGTAGCTAATCGATCATGACTACCCTCTTCATGCACTTACTATCCTGCATCCATAACAGCTCTTGAAATGGTTCCAGAATTATCATCAATTCATCATTTCTGCCATTAGTTATTCATAATTACACATGAACTATCTCGATGCATTAATGCAATGCATCACAACATTTGCACCCATACTTATGTATGCATATCTACAATACTCATACTTTTCATATGCATCTATTCAATGCATAACCACAAGATTTATGAAATCTTTTAATGCATATCCACTCAATGCTACCTTGCATTGATTCAAGAATACTATGCATTCAAACATACCATGCATGGCCTAACCATGACTACTTCATATAGGATGCATTACTATAATCAAGACCATCAGTACTTACTTTCTTTGGGCTACTAAGCTCATAACAACATATACAGGCATGATACATTTCTGTATGAATGTAGTATAGATTTCAAATGTCCACATGGTATGAGACCTCTTGCTTTTACCACTCCATGCAATTGTTATAATTAAACCATTACCTGCATGGATCCTATTTACACCCTTGACATTATTAGTTTGGTTGGTCTCTTGCAAGAGATTGCAAAATTCGCTCACCAAATTTTGATTCTAGACTTGTTGTCTTATCCCTTTCTCCATAGGGTTGCTAGTCACATTCGTCAGCATCAGCAACATATTCAGCCATGTCCATGTTATCGTTGGTTTTCCCACTATTGCCAACACCAATGCAATAATTACCATTAGTGGTTCATTATAAATGTATAATTCTCACTACTCTTACCGACATGTAATATCCTATGCATGCAAGGCATATCCTCATACATTTTATGTACAAAATTTATAAAATGTAATTATAATTAGCAAGACAGGGTTTAAGGAAATTTCCCTTTTCAAGTCACTCATCTTTGCATGGAACTCCTCTTCCACACAACAGCTGGTTTGACTTCTTAGTCCTTGCTAACTATGGGCATGCAATTCTCGGATTTGTCTATATTGACAGTGGCACATTTCCTTTTCAAACAATAAATAGTACTTTGCAGCACTGCATTCAAACTCTGGTGATTCCTCCTAATTCCCTGCTGGATAAGCTTTCCAATGCCTATCCACATGCTTCATTCTGACCTCGGGTGTGAAAACCACACCACTTCTAAAATGATGATTTTCACCAAATTTAGGCAAAACACACAACTGTATTTTGGTCTGAAATGCTAACTTCAGCCTTCTAGAATTTCTTCTCCCTTTCAGCCCTGAAATACTGCTGAGAATTTCACTGAAACCGCTGAAATCGCTAAAAAATCCACTTTGAAAAACTCAAAATTTCCTTTTTCAAATTGGGTCTCATCCCATCTAAAATTCCAACACTTCGGCGATCTAAGCAACAAATTTCTCCGGTGCTCATCGGCGGCCCTATCAACAATAATTTTCTACTGTATCGGCAGTTCCATCGACTATAGCCTTTTGATGAGAGCCTTCCGAACCATTTATCAGCGAGGCCAAGGTTTGTTGCATATCGGCAATCGGATGCACTGTGCATCGGGGGAACAGTCCCTTAGGCGGCCACAACGATGGGCAGCAAACTCCTTGTGGATTCCGTGGCCCTAACCCTATCGGTGGTTGGAACAGTCAACCCCTGCAGCATTGGCGCTGAAATGGACTAGGACACAGTAGCAGCGATCAGAACCATTATTCATCGAATGAATAGTCTCAAATTCTTCCGCAACGGCAGTCAACAAATCCACTATGGTGTCCACGGTCCACAAACCCGTCGGTGGATCAGAGCTCTAAACCTTATTGTGTCAGCGATCAGAGCATCGACGATTGAAGCCTCTATCTGTCAAAAGGATAGTCCACTAAACAGCCACAACGATGGATGCATAAACAACTAATTTCTTCCGATGTCGTTCATCAGCGACCAAAACAACTAATTTCTTTCGATGTCTGCCGCCGCATCGGCGGCTCCATCCTCTAAATTTTGCTGATGGTTTCGACTAAGCGAGCCGACGTTTTGGTGGTTCCGTCAACGAACTTCCGCCGATCGGTGCTCCAATATTCTAACTTTCACTAATCGCCAATGGGCTCAACACTTAGACAATTTTTCGAAAATTTTCTTCTTTCTCGTCCGTGTCGACACCTTCATCCTTTAACTTTCTCTGACAATGGTGACGTTTCGGCGAATCCATCACCTAATTTTCGTTGATCCGTTCATTTAATTTCCGCCGTCATTTCGGCGATTCCTAGCCATACAAAGACGTCATTTCGGTGCTCCCATCGTCTAATCATCGGCGATCTTGTCATCTATCCTTCACCAATCGGCGATGTTCTCAATCCTTTAGCGAAATTTTGGGAAAACTGCTTCCTTTTCCTCCGCGTCGGCAATCCCGTCCACTATTCCTCACCGAATTTTTGGCACTTATGTCTTCTATCCTCCGTTGACGTATCGGCGCCTCAAACAACTAATTTTTGGCGATCTTTCACCTTTTTCCTACTGTCGTTTCAGTGTTTCCATTACCTAAACTTCACCGATCAAACAACTAACTGCCGTCGATCAAAACCATAAACTGTTGCCGATGTATCGGCGCAGACATCTTCTAAATTTTGTCGATCAAATCGAATAATCTTTGCCACTCCAAACGACTAACTGTCGTCGATCGTCGATGCCCTATTTCGGACGGTCTTTCAACTAAAAAGGGTCGGCGTTTTGGTGGTCTTCGACTGTTCTCCACCGAAACTACGGCTCCAACTTCCACTAACTTTTGCCGACGGCCGACAAACACTTAGATAAAAATTCACAAATTTCTTCCTCCGTCGGGTGACCTTTCGTCTAGCTCTCCGCTACATCGGAGGAACTTCCCACTTAGTCTTCTGATGGGCCGACGGTTCAGGCACTTAGACAAATTTTTCAACAAAATTTCTATCATAATTTCTGATCTCTACTGGGCAGAAGATAACTTTCCTCTGCTAGCTGATCTTTCATTGCCCTCTAAGGCCCAATGTTGCAATGATGGCTCTGTCACTGCATCTTCACGGCCCATTCAAGCCCATGCTACAACATGAGCTCTGATACCACACTGTGAGGTCCCCAACCCTCTTACAGGCAAAGAGGACGCTACTGAACCATCAAAAACCTCCGAGAAACTAGCCCCATGAACATGAACATACATATAATGCTGAAATACAATGCTTGAAACATAAAACATACAAGGATGCATAGTTACTCAACATACAGCAGAAGCAAACATATACATTGAAGCATCAACATGTTCATCATGATTCATGAAATAGTAAATGTAATTGCAGAAGCAAAATGGACAAGAATACTCATCTTGTAAGAACTCATCCCACAACCAGCTATGTCGCTACAACGTTCCACCCAACCATAGGCCAGCTTGCTCATCAATCTCTCAACAACACTGCCACACCCGAGCTGGGCATGATTCCCCAAGCAATAAGGGACTAAGCAGGCTTACACATAGCCAAGTATACACAATATAGCCAAGTCAACACAGTTGGGTTTATCAGGCCGTCAAGGAACTAGGAAAGGCTGAATGCTAAACTGGTGCACCCATGGAAGAGATAAGGATTCCTACACTGGAGCTAGCCTGACTTCTAAGACACCCACACACACTCGACACCAGGAATCAGTCCCTTCTCTACTTCACATTCCCTTAGGCCCTGACTTCCCTTGCCAATGCTCTTCCGGGGTTGTGGAGAAGAAAGACAGCCATCTAACTCTCTCTATGTGGCTCCCAAACCCAGGTTTCTCAAGAATACCTAGCCTTCAATCTCACTCCACATAGTCTGAAGACCAACCACTGCATACCCGTAGTAAAACAATCAATTCACAGCTCTGTGAATAAAACCAAAGGAAATAGGGTGACAACCCAAAATAGTGAACGTAGCTCAAGCTAAGCAAGGAAACTCAGAGTTGTTCTTGGCCCTAGCGTGGCCAAAACAACTCAGCAGCAACCCCAAAAGGTAATTGCACACACACAGCAACCCAAACCAGGGGAAGAACAACAACCCCAATCTCATAATGAAACCATGGCAGCATTACATAGTCTGCAAATGGGAGAGAAGCCAAACTCCCAAAATTGACAGGGGAAAACACATACGCAGACCACAAATCAGCAGGGGAAAACTTACACAACCGAAATCGTGCCTCTCAGGCTGCACTTCAAGCTTACCACAGGAGGACACACCCTTGACCTACACGTGAGGTAAAATGATACTCCCTGTGTGAAAAAAAAGGGAAAACTTGGACAGACCATAATCAGCCAAAGGTCGAGAGCAAACCCTCCGACTGCCTGCGTGATATGAACAACATGAAACCGCGAGTGGAAGAGTGGAGAGAATGGAATGTTGCCCCTCTATCCAAACGACGTGAAGAGGAAGAGTCTGCTGGTGGAGTGGGCACGTGGGCAAGGACTGACAGCCTACCACACCCACCACTACTCAACAATAACTGCTTCCAACTAACAGACAACATAAGTTTAAATGGGTGGCTGACACATGGCTTTTCCCCATAGGTCCAAGGTTTAACATTCCCCTCCCCCACCTTATCCTTAGGAAAATCATGCCCTTTTTAGTAACGTTGCACCGACGTAGTTGGCTGTAGGTTCATTTTAATTAATGTGCATATTTACATAATGCCAAACTATAATGTGTCGGTTAGCACGATATACCATCGACAACGATCCCCCATTGTTGAAACATAACACAACCAAATTGATGGTGGGTCTTTTGCCTTTAGCTCCACACCACGATTAATGACAATATATACATCATGTATCTTCTTATGCAAATGGGGTCAAAACCGGGGGTATTACAGGCTCTTGAAATGTTCATGAAATACTGTATGAAAGTGTTTAAGGGAGGATAAACTCCCTAATGGAAATACCTCATACCATAACCTTACATATCCTTCTAAACTAAACATAAATAGTTTCATTAAAGAATCTCCATTCCATCCCACTCCCAGCTTATGTATATGCTTATGAAATCTAAATAAAGGAATGGCGACATTATCACCATTTTCATCAATGAATCTTGGAACATATGTTTGCCAATTTACAGGATGTATTTTATTGGGATAACGAGGAATGGCAGCAAGATTCATAGGAGCATACCTTGCAGCCTGAGAAGTCATCTTGATGGTGGAGAAACTGAATCAGCTCCCAAAACTTTGCAATCTCGTTTGATAATGGAGCTTCCATAGAAAATTATGAATAATGGATCCTTCGTAGATAGAGTCATCAGGTGAAAAGAGAAATGACCTTCTTGATGTTTGACCATTGTTTCACCATCAACAGTTAGATCTAAACCTTTTGTTCATATCCGGGGAAGATTTGAATCCTCTCCTCGTATCTGTCTTTCTGACCACCGATCTCCCTAGTGGAGTCACCTTCCAGAATCTTTCAGTGGAGTCACCAAGGAAAATGATACAACCTTTTTCACATGTAAGAATCTCTTTTTGCCCACAGAAACCCTTTACCATTTGAATCTTTGTCATTCTTCCTAGGGATGATCTTCAATCTCATCTCTGGCAATGGAGCCAATTTGTTAGCATTGGAACTTTACCAAAGGTTGTGAAGGCTTATTCGCAGGTAACAGCAAAACCACTTTAGAAGGGAAGACTGGCTTTCTTCTCCTCTGAGAGGGATCTCTCACAAAATATTAACAAGGCCAGATATATACAAGTAAAAATGTATATTGTTTGTAATATTGGTTGAAACGGTACACAGGACCATTGGGCTATGGAGTCAAGATGCGAAAAATAAATAACATAACTTTATGCATGGGAATTTTAACACAGAGGCAAGATAGCCATTCATTCATAGTCAAATATTGATTCTATGGTGGTAAATGAAGAACATGAACAGAGCATTACGAAATGAATTTTGTATTAATTTTAGAAGAAATGGTTTGTGGACATCTGAAAAGAATAGCTAGAGCATACAAGTATGAATTCTAAAACTGTTATACACTCATTCTAGAAGTGAATGAAAACATAATGGGCAGATAAACAGGAAAACATTCACATGAGAAAATAAAGTATATATTGTAATATTGAACAACACATGAATCTCTCGAAAAGATACCAGCTTCGGCTCTACAATTTTATTAAGAAACACTTGAATACATACAACTCCAAAATTACTCGGGTTCCAACCCTTTCTCTCTCTGCAGGAGGTAAATTTATAATGTCTTGGACCTCATAGACTAACCTTAGAATCAAAATTAGTTACAAACTGATAAACAAACTTCAAACAAACTCTAACGTGGCATATTTACCATGTTTTATACAAAACAAAAATATAATGCGGAGTACTGAAAAATAAGCTTAAAATACCCTCCTGCATATTTCATTTGGTGATAGATGTGTGAAATATGAGAGAGGTTATTGTGATTGACCAAGTTCCTGTCAAAACCCATGTATTTATTTTCTCTGATTCACCTCCAGCTCCTCAGGATCTGACTTTGAAACTGATGACTCAGACAGTAAACTTCAAATTTATGGAAAACTACACTCTGAAGATTCTTTCAATCCTCCCAATACATGATACCTGTGTAAAACCTGAAGGAGGTTTTTGAATATTGGTCTATTATGAAAAAAAACCTCTCTCACATTTGTAAAATTCAATTCCAGTTGGAAGAAACATCTCTTTCCATTTGATGACTAAAACAGTCATTTAAAAACCTGAAAAGTAAAGATCACTTCGATTCTCTCAATCCACAGCACCGGTGTAAAAACTGAGAGAGGTTATTGTACATACATGTGTTATGAAGAAACTTTTCTCTCGGTTTCAGAAAAATCATATTTTTTGGCGAGAAAAATTGATTGAAAATAATGACAAAAACAACCATTTTCATAAAAAAACAACCATGCTCTACTGCTTTAATTCTGAATTGAGCTCATTTGATCCATAATTAGTACAATGTCTATGCGCATTGTTTTTCCAACCTTCCTTCACATTCACCCAGCGGAATTATTTTTAGCGGTTGATCAGTTTGACTGGATAATGGATGTTTGGCACGTGTTTGAACCTCCCGGCAGCAGAAGAATTTCGCTAATCTCAAACCTTAATTTCTCCTTGCTTGTTGAACTAGCGGAATTTCTACAGGTCGTTGGATGATTTAAGCTCTGATATGAGCCGTCTAAGAGTGGAGCCCATACCTAATTCTGCCATTTGAGAATTTTTGTCTTTCCTTGCAAGTTGTCATCGTGGAATCCATGTGCGTCGTTCATCCTTTCCTAGCCATATCGTGGCCATTGAAATATGCGGGCTTTTAAATGATTCCACAAATTGAAAATTTTCATTATACTGAATGAACGCCGTTGGTTTTTCTATGAGTTTGATCTGAACCATCCAATCAAATCAATAAACATGCTACATACTTCAAATAGGAATGAAGGCACCAGGGAACATTTTCATGCTTTGGATTTATGTCTTCTCGTGTACGTAGCGTTTATTTTTTGAGTGGTTTCATCTACGACGCTCTTAACTTCCATTGTCACCTACGAATACAAGGACATTGTTCTCATTGATATCCATGGCATTAAAAATGGTATTCTGCTGTGACAGCATATTATGCAAGAACTCTCCTTTGTGGAATTTGAATTTCTTTATCATAGTGCTTTGTAATTTCTTCTAATTCAAATTTAGCGTTCTTTAAACACGCATCAGCCTATGTCTCTCTTTTATTCATATCATGTTCATTGTTTTTTACTTCTGTTGATTTTACAAAAGATATTGCAATGAAATGAATACCTTCTGCGATTCCAAAATCTATACCAAGCCAATCCTTGGAAGAAATTGTGGCGGCTTAGCATTCCTCTCACATACTAATCTCCAATTAAGAAACATTATATCTGCTCCAAAGTAATGCCAACGCTTTCCTTCAACCTACAACTGGCATGGCTCTTTTTCACGTTATCCTCCATAAACTTTTCATTTATAATATATCATGTCATAAAAGTTTCAAAACTCCATGGTAATATATCCCACATGCAACAGAAAATTTGTGCTTTCATTGTTTATATATCCCAATGCTTTCACTATATGCTAAGGAACTAGAGATTCAATGAAACTTGATGGTTGGATTGTACATGGTGTGAATTGAGATGTTGAATGACTAGCCCCATGTGATCTGGTTCTTGGATTATGGGGATGGGCTTTGCCCCATGTGATCTGGTTCTTGGATTATGGGGATGGGCTTTGATTTAAAAATAATCATTTTCCTTTTACCCAAAACTCTTTAGCCTCTTTCTTCCAGCCACCTTGAAATTGTTTTAATGAGAGAAGTTTGAAAACAGTTTGATCATCAAGAAAAACTTTGGAATTAGGGTAAACTCTTTAGCCTCTTTCTTCCAGCCACCTTGAAATTGTTTTAATGAGAGAAGTTTGAAAACAGTTTGATCATCAAGAAAAACTTTGGAATTTTAATTAGTTGTAAATTTAAACATTGTGGTTAAAATTTTTATTTTATTATTTATAAATATGTAAATTTAAACATTGTGGTTAAAATTTTTATTTTATTATTTATAAATATGTAAATTTAAACATTGTGGTTAAAATTTTTATTTTATTATTTATAAATATGTATTAGAAATAATAATTTATTATGATAATAATATTAATTAATTTTGGTAAAAACACTAATTAATATGTGTTAACAACTAATTTAGTTTTATCATACTTAGTAATATTATCTAAAAATTCCAAAGTTTTTCTTGATGATCAAACTGTTTTCAAACTTTTCTCATTAAAACAATTTATAAAAATTCCAAGGAGGCTGGAAGAAAGAGGTTAAAGAGTTTTGTTAGTTGTTAACACATATTAATTAGTGTTTTTACCAAAATTAATTAATATTATTATCATTATTATTTCTAATACATATTTATAAATAATAAAATAAAAATTTTAACCACAATGTTTAAACTATAATTATGTTTTAACCACAAGTTTCAATTTACAACTAATTAAAATTATTGTAACTTAAAAGAAAAAAATAGGCAATATGTATGGAGTGCAAATGGGCTCGTATTGAACCTCCTCACCCCCACCAAATACCTTTTATTTTTTTAAATGGGGATCAACCCTCATGGCACAAACCCACATCCCACCCTTTCGTGCATTGTACTATCTGGTTTGTGTCCATGGTATCCATGGCCCACAACCTCCATCCAAACCATGATCATCCACACTTTTTTATTTTATTTTATAAATTTAATATAATTTATTATTATTTTATTTTATAAATTTAATCTATTTTTTTTTAAGCCCTTATAATGGTCTCTCTTTTTTGCTCTTATAAATGTAGGAATTTAAGTTGTTTTTTAAAGGTAGCTTCTCCTCTATGCTTGCCTATTTTTCCTTTCAAGTAGCTACCAACCTGCCTACTTCTCAATATAAGAGTTGTAACTGAGAATTTATTTCTTTCTCAATACAAGGAATTTTCTATTTAAATTTTTGTTATGTTCCTTATTCTGCATAATGTTTGTTTTCCTGTAGCGCCTATGGTTCATAGTTATAAAAATTTCTTTGATACCAAATGGAACATCCATATCCTAATAGAGGTGTTAATAATATCTAATCAATCTAACTTATTTCGTATGGATAGCATTATTTATGTTTTCCTATAAAATAAATTTGGAGGAAATATTTCTAGGTTTTACAATTTCCATTCTATGTTCCAACATCAATATTTTTTTATATAATTACAAATCTAATTTAACCAATTAATTGTTCTACTTCTATAATTCAATTGAAAAAAAATCAAAACAAGGAATAGTGGAGTGGATTGCCTTAGTAAACTAGTTGAATTTGCAATCCAATGAAATCCCCTCTTGCAATAGTTTGGTAGTCTACCCAAACAAGGATTTACCTCCCTACCAACTAGGAATACCCTATATGACTCCGTAGTTCCAGGAAACTATAGGTTTCCACCCCTGCAATATCTTGGTTTCCCATGTCGGAATCTCCCAAAACAACAATGAGAGAAGCATCCATTCCAAAACTATTAGTGTTCAAATGTCACTTCCAATCTGTTGTCTTCCTCTAATCCATCCCCCTATTTTTCCTTTTTCTCTACATTTTTTTTCCAAACAAAAAAAATATCCCCTTTTGTCTTCCCAAAATCCTCCTTAAGCACTTCCCACTGCTTCTTCCCTCAAGAGGAGTGATGCTCTCTTTTCTAGAAAGGGTTATAGTAATAATAACAAAAGTGCAATCCAATCCATACCTTTAAATAAATTGATGTTTCATCTAACAAATCAAATCATATTTAATCATTTCAACCTTGGTAAGTCTTTATAAATAATATTTTCCAAAATTGATATTTAATCATTTCAACATTGGTAAATCTTTATGAATAATATCTTACAAAATTGAACCATATTAATATTCAATTGAAATGCACCCAAAATCAAGCCAAATTAATATTAAAATGAAAAATGTATCAATATGCATCAATACATGAACATATCTAGCTTTTATATTAACCTAATTAACCCAATATGCATCAATACAAATAATCATTATTTAATAGAAAACTATGTTTGAATAATAGTAATGTATGTGCACAAGGTATGTAGGCATAAATGGTGCATACATAGCTTGTGTGAATATAAATAGTGGCAATTTGCACATCTAAATCATAGTTCCTATAGGCTCTCATCCAAACATGTAATCGACAATAACCACAACATATAACAATATCGCTAACATGTTCACAACAATACATTCACACATGAATACAACAAGAAATATTACATGCATGAATGAAACAGATATTTAACACACACAAGTAACCAAGTTGTTGTAACTAACTTCCAATAACATATCTAAACTACTTTGAACCATATTTCCTCCCTAACTTACTTCCATATTCCACATATTATTCTCTCCTCTACTCGAATATATTGAGGCATCAACTATATTTACATAACGCTAGATAGAACCCTAAGTGGAACTTGTCAATCATATCTAGCAAGCATGCATAACAGGGAACTAGTAGTCGTCATCACACAAATTGTGGAGTGTGTCTTAGCACTACCCTCCCACAACTCCAACTTTCAAAGGATATCAAGTGGGAAATACCTCCACCCCTCTTGATAAAACAAGAGTCAACACCCTACACTAGCTTATTGTTTCACTATTGTTTTTCTTAGAGTTACGTCATCAAAGAACCAGTTTGGGAAACAGTGATTCCTATAAAATCTCCACATGCCCACACATCATAACTTTGGATTCCAAACCAATAATACTCTCAAATAAATGATGCAATATCATGCCATTACTCTTTTAAAATCCAATCCATTCACATCGCCTTAGTATCATAAACAATTAACTATTGCTTAGAGCATTTAACCTATGGGTTAGTTACCAGGCACAAGATCTTGCATAACCTTTTTACAATTTAGTTGTGATTATTATTTTATTAACTAATGAGCAATGTTAATAAGTTGATATATTTACCATGTGCATGTTGTACTTAATGTTCCATTTCTAAGCAAATTACAAATTGGTGTCCACATAGCACTTATATCTATCTAACTTAGCATGTTAGAAGGATGTCATACTACTTTCTCCATTTGCAACATAATCAATAAACATTTTACACAACTTCTTATATCACTAGGTCCATAAAGGGATCATCATTTATTTCAAAGGAGTTCACTAATGAAAAAGGGAATAACCAAGGATATGATGGCAGGACAAACTCAGTGAAAATCAAAGGTATTGATGACATGTCATGAATGATGATATGGCAGATATGATGACATAGCATGGCATGGATGATGATATGGAAGATATGATGGAATGGCATGGCATAGATTATGATGTGGCATGAAGTTGAAATCATTGTCGCATTATGACATCATTCTGGAGAAATATGGAAAATTAGTGAAAATCAGGAAATTGACTAAGTATGGAATAAATAGTCATAACTAGTCTAAGAGGGTCTCATAAATATGCCCACCCTAAATCATGGGTTAGAGTAAATTCCCACATCACATAGGGGTCTTGTAGACTTGTTTTTTTTCTACCTGGTCATGTTTTTAGATTGTCTTGGAAGAATATGAAGGAAAAGTTATGGACCTGCCAATACAGTGTTTTAAGCATATTGGACCAAATTAAGAAAATTGGTGAAGTCTTAGAAAAGGTGATTAAGAATCCATATGGAAATGACTTCCAAAAATTGTGTGTTTGTCAGTAAGATTTAAAGGTGATATGTTTTTGTTCACTGTTGAAATGGATTTATATCCTTGCTCTTATTTTTCCTTTTGGTGATCAGATAAGGAAAATATCATTCTGCCAAAATGAAGAAAATGTACTTTAGGTACTAAAGATAGAAATTTGACAAAGTGTCAAATTCACAGGGTTGAAAGAGGCATTTGGAAATGTCCACCAACGTTTATCTGTGTGATTATAATTTCATCAGAATAGGTAGGGACATTTCCTAGTGAACTTGCTACCCAGCCATGAAGTCATATTCTCACTTGGCTCTCACATGTGCGAATTACCAACCTGCCAAAACCAAGAAAAGTGTTAATTTGCATGTTGAGATTTAAAAATGGATAATTGTTAAAACAAAGTAAATTGAAGGTCTGCAGTCCACATTAGAATGTAAATCAACGATTAGAAGTGAACCTACAAAGAAATCAATGGTTCAGAAGGAAGGCAGAAAGATTAGTGCAGAAAATGGAAGGTGGTGGATTGCGAAAGCAACGTTTGAGTGTTTGAGAACCCACATTCCGTAACCCACGATCTGGAAGATCAACGGTCACGAAGAATACCATGGGAAGATCAATGGTTCAGAATGATTGATGTGAAATTATTAGTGCGGAAGCGAAAATCTCGAAATGACATTTTGGAAAAGTCACAAACTCGCATTCCGCAATCTGCATCTTATCTCAAATCAACAGTCACGGAAGAGCCCGCATGAGATCAACAATGTAGAACATTTGGTGTGGAAATATTGGTTTGTAAATCATGGAATGATATTTGAAAAAGTCACATATACGATATATGATTTCCACCTCATATCGACGCTCATGAAGAGCTTGAAGGAGATCAACGATGCGGAACAGTTGATGTGGAAAGCTAAGTACGAAAAGACACTTTGAGGAATGTCATAGTTAGGAAATACAGATTCTAGGAGATGAATGGACATGGAGAGCTTGAAAAAGATCAATGGTGCGTAATTGTTGAGGAAGAAAGCTAAGTACAGAAAGAAATTTTGAGAAATGTCATGGTTCAGCAATCCACATACCACATACTATCTTAGATCTACGGTCAAGAAGATGCTCGAAATAAGATCAACGGCTCAAGGTGATTTCAAAAATAGAGATTGCGGAAGAGCATGATTGGAATATTAAAACTATAAAATCGATTAACAGGAGCTTAGGTAGCCCACGGGGAGCCCACAGAGGAGAAAAAGAATCCCACGAGCGTGAGAGAAAGAGAAGCCCGAAGGCCTGAAGATAGAGTATTCTCGCTAATGGAGGAGAGGAAGCCCACGAGCATTGGTTTGATGAATCCCGTGATCAGAGAAGAAGGGAGCTTGCAGATCAGAAATAATCAAGAAGTTTTTAATTAATTATTTAATTAAAAATCATTAATATCATATTTGAAAGTGAATGATTGTGAGAGGGAATGTTTCCAGAATGAAGAGATGCGTCCACAGGAAAGATGAAGGTATTTAAACATAGAGGGATGAGTGAGAGAAATAGTCTCTGGGATCCATATCATAAAATAAGAAGCATAGACCATTGGGTATGATAGAAATTGAAGGGAAAATAAATCTTGAAAGATTACCGAAAACATATTAGGGTGGCAAGGTGGAGCTAGGGCAGGCAACAGGCCTGTAGGGGGTTGTTTCCTCCTTCTAGCAGAAGCTGGTAAATAGCGTGTAGGAGCATCGAGTGAGTTGTATCTGAAAAAGTAGGGGCTCATAGCCTTCTTCCAGTGGTAGCTAGTAAATAGGGTGTCGTATCATCCTTTCAATAGCAGCTGATAAACTAGGGGGGTGTAGCCTCCTTCCAGTGATAGCTAGTAAATAAGGTGGCATAGCATCCTTTCAGTAGCAGTTGATAAACCAAGGGGTCGTAGCCTCCTTCCATTATTTGTTGGTAAATATGGTGTAATACCATCCCTGTCTGTAGGTGCAGGAAAAACTATTTGTAAATAACAATTTTGCAGTAATAGGAAGTATTGGTGGTTTACCCAATTGGGGTTCCACAATAAAAATATGTGTTTTGTGTATATTTTTTATTATATGTTTTGATTAGAGTATAATAAGTGGTTAGAATGGGAAAAAATTATCAATATTGATTCCCCCCCTCTCAGTATTGACCATTATTCCAATAATTGGTATTAGAGCGAGTTCCTTCACTACAGTTTAACCACTGGAAGGAACATCCTATTAAAAACCACTATGGATCAACAAGAAGGGATGGATTCCAACAGTACTCCAACACTTAATAAAGGAGAATATGTAGTATGGAGAAAAAAATTATTGTATACTTACAATCATTAGGATGTGGTGTATGGAATGCAATTATCTCTGATTACATCCTACCAAAAAGAGTAAGGACTGCATCTCAGAAAGAGTCCAAGAAAAATAACTCAAGAGAAATGGAGGCCATACTTAATGGATTACCTCAACCCATCAAAGAGAAGATAGGACAATGTATCTCAGCTAAAGAACTTTGGGTCAAATTGGAGAAACTTTACTCAGTTGAACCAAGAGGAGAAGCAAGACCTGCTATTCTCGAGGTTGATAGTGAAAATGAAGAAAATCTATTCATGGGGACAATAACTTCAGAAGATGATTCATATATGGAAGGAGAGGTGTGCCTAAAGGCAAAACTCATAAGTTCCCTTGAAGAAATGAGAAAGAGCAGGATGAAGAACAATTCTTTGAAAGAAAAATTATCAAAGTATCAAGAAGAGCAGAATTCAAAAGAAGAGGAAGTCAAGACCCTCCAAGAAGATCTACACAATTCAAGACAACAAATGATGGCTAGCATGGAAGAGGCCAAGAACCTAAAGGAAGAACTCATAAGTCCCATTGAAGAATTGATAAAGAGCAGGATGAAGAACAATTATTTGAAAGAAAAATTGTCAAAGTATCAAGCAGAGAAAAATTCAAAAGAAGAGGAAGTCAAGACCCTCCAAGAAGAGCTACACAATTCAAGACAACAAATGATGGCTAGCATGGAAGAGGCCAAGAACCTAAAACAAGAAATTGCTAAATTCAAGGAAGAAATAAAGAAGCTAAAAGATCAACAGACTATTAATGAGAATTTCAAGGAAATTACTGAAACTCTTAATAAATTCCTCAGCTTACAAATATCCCCCAAGGATAAAACAGGCCTTGGATACAAACATAAAGGATCAAGATCCATAATTCATGAAGATGTTAAAGATGTTAAATTTCAACATGATGCTTCCAAATATACACCCAGGCAGCAGAAGAATCACAAGGAAATGAAGTCCAGTCATCATAATTCTGCTCAATCTCCCAAGATGAAAAATTTCAGAAGACATGCCAATGAAAGGAGTCATTACAAGCAGAAAAACTAGAGATTCTCCAAACATACATTCTTTGGATATTGTCATTGTTGTCACAAGTTTGGTCACTGGGTTGATGATTATAGAATCAAAGAAGAAGATCAAGGTCTAAAAAAAGAAAGAAGACACTAACATCTCAAATGAGAAAAGACTTATTATATGTTTCATATCTCACAGTATTGGACACTTTGCAAAACATTGCAAGAATAGTACATGCAGACCTTCCAAGGAAACTCAAAAAAGGTATGGAAGATGAAAACCAAGAAACAAAGAAATAAAAAAACCAGTAAGAAGATTACCTAATGGAAAGATGTGGAGAAGAAAGGAAGACTCCAAAGATATAGAAGAAATTAATATTTCAAACATCAGTGGGGTCTCCAAAGATGATGATGAGCATAATAGTGCCATAGATAAAAAGCACATCAATTATGAGGAAAATCAAGATGGAAATGTAAAAGAATACATGAATAAAGATGAAGGTGATGAAGAAGGATATAGTGATCATTGTGGGATTATTTTCTAAATATCTCTCATGATTTAAAAAGAACCCTGAAAATAAAATTTGGAGGGATCATATACTCAGGGCGAGTTAAAGTCAGAAAATTCCAATTGGTATCAAAAAATTTAATTGGTGTCTGATGTTGAAGTATGCTAAGAGATATCTTCCTCAAAGATAATATATGATGAAGGTTAAATGATAAGATTGATGTATGGTTGACTTAGAGAAAGTGTAAGACCTATGAAGTAACATGAGAACAACACAATGTGTGATTTCATAATCATATCAATGAGTGTTTGATTAAATATTTGTTAATAGCTGATAAGCCTGTGTGTGAGTTCATGGATTCTGAGAGTGAAATAATATTGAATAAATTGATCAATTCTCTAATCAACCGAAGGAGGAATTAAGTTTACAAATATTGAGAATTATTGAATGGAATTGTTAAGAATAAACTTGTTGCAAGTTTATAAATTTGAGATCTCTATGTGGAGCATCGCAGGAAGGAATTGATCGTTCCACTGATCAATTCAGCTCCAAAGTATTATAATTAAATATATGTATCTTGGATAGATCCACGACTGTAATTCAATTCTGCAAATAAAATTTATGCACAAGATAACCATAAACTAATCGTACATACGATCGAATCTCAACGGCTAAGGTGGATTCCACCGGCAGAAGAGCGTGGAATATAAAGAAGGGTCAAGCTTGCAAAATTAGAGATGATCACTTGGTTATTAGATCAAGATCGACGTTCTATATCGTTCATCAACTTAAATCGATGGAGCACAGGGATTTCGTTGGGAGAGTTTGCACGGTCTAAGAAAGTTTTGATGTGCACAAAATTTATATGAAATTCGCTTCATCTTATTTGATATCCATCATTGATTGATGGGGATCCCAATCCAACGGCGGTAAAGATATTTCGCAGTGTAAAGTGACAAGAGGTTAACAACTTTTGATGTGCATGAAATCTCTATAAAAATTTCTTTATAGTTTTTGAGCCGTACATTTGGTTGGGACACCAATCCGATGGCCAAAGTGGATTCCATAGATCTAACAAGTAAGCTTGTTAAAATTTTGGAGAGCTACGAAATTTCGATTATGAAGAAGAGTTTACTGTGGATTCGAAATCCGTGAAAGATTTAGCCAACAATACAATGACTAGTTGCTTATTGACTAGATTGGGTATTGGGCCTATGACTCCTGCATGGAATCACATTCAAGAACCTGTTACATGAAAGGAAATGTTAATATAAAAGATAATACATGGGTGAAATACCAAGTCCACTTAACAAAGGGGAGATATGATGACAGGGGGAGTTGTTAGAAGGAAGAAATACAGAATATCATGTCAAAATGGGTACAACATTGGTATAACAGGTTATCCTTTTTCATTTTTATCAAATGGGGGGAATGTTTAGATGTTGTCATTAATGCCAAAAGGGGAGATTGTTGAGAATATAGTTGTCATTGATGTCAAAGGAGTTCACGAATGAGAAAGGAATAACCAATAGACATGGTAGCAGGATGAAATCAGTAAAATACAAAGGATCCATTACATGGATCATCATTGATGTCAAAGGAGTTCAGTAATGACAAAGGGAATAACCAAGGATACAATGGCAGGACAAACTCAGTGAAAATCAAAGGTAGTGATGACATGGCATGAATCATGATATGGAAGATATGATGACATAGCACGACATGGATGATGATATGGAAGATATGATGGAATGGCATGGCATAGATGATGATGTGGCATGAAGTTGAAATCATTGTCACATTATGACATCGTTCTAGAGAAATATGGAAAATTAGTGAAAATCAGGAAATTGACTAAGTATGGAATAAATAGCCATAACGGATTTAAGACGGCCTCAGAAATATCCCCACCCTAAATCATGGGTTAGAGTAAATTCCCACAACACATAGGGGTCTTGCAGACTAGTGTTTTGTATACCTGACCATGTTTTCATATTGTCTTGGAAGAATCTGAAGGAAAAGTTATGGACCTTCCAATATAGTGTTTTAAGCAGATTGGACCAAATTGAGAAAATTGGTTAAGTCTTAGAAAAGGAGAATGAGAATCCATTTGGAAATGACTTCCATAGGCTGTGTGTTCATCAGTAAGCTTTAAAGGTGATATGTTCTTAGTCACTGTTGAAATGGATTTATATCCTTGCTCTTTGTTTTTATTATGGTGATCAGATAAGGAAATTATCAGTCTTCCAAAAAGAAGAAAATGTACTTTAGGTACTAAAGATAGAAATTTGACTAAGTGTCAAATTCACAAGGTTTAAAGAGGCATTTGGAAATGTCCACCAAGGTTTATCTATGTGATGATAATTTCATCAGAAGAGTTAGGCATGTTTCCTAGTGAACTGGATACCCAGCCATGAAGTCAGATTCTCACTTGGAGCTGACACGTGCGAATTATAGACTTGCCAAAACCAAGAAAAGTGTTAATTTGAATGTTGAGATTAAAAAATGGCTAAGTGTTAAAAAAAATTAAAGTGAAGGTTTGAAATCTGTGGAAATTGAACCCAAGAGATAGAACAATTACACTCGCAAAATTGCTAATCAAACATGCAAAATTAACATCAAAGGAGATTGAAATTGGAGCATAACACTAATCTGTATTGAATAAGTGTACAATAGGGAACCTTCAGAAGTAATAGGCTGCTGCAATATATAATTACATGAGAGATTCAAATGCATAAGGATGCCATTTGAAAAGGTCAAAAAGTAGGCTTACTAAATCTAGTCAAATCACCCATAGGTGCATAAAGCAATTTCCAAATCCACCAAGATGCTCACGAATTGGATAAGTCAAGTAGGAAAGCTAATGACGGATGGAAAGAAAACTCATACATGTTTTTATTAGGATAAAAGGAGGGAGGAGGATGTGGGCAAAAAACAAGTCAACTACACCTAGTCTAGCTTTTTCTTTTGCCTTAATTCTCAATAAAATAGGCGGCTTTTCAGAAAAAGCAGATATGCACTTTGGAGGATCTGGAATAAATAAGACATGCTAAAATGGGTTTCTAGGAAGTTTCCCAAGCGCTCCATGACTCATTTTTGGCATGTGTTGACTTCTAGGACATGTAGAAGGAAACTAGCATAGAGTGGAATCTAAGAGACTAGGTAATAAGACAAAAATGATTTAATTAATGTCTAAGGTAGGTAACTATGGGTTGATTATTATAACACCCCCCCTTAAGCCTGACTTTATGATTAAATATCAGAAAACTATAGGGCCTAGCAACAAGGCTTAGTCACCACTAGTGGAAAATGAGAGATTAGTGACCACGAGACCAAAAATTTTGGTCACCACAGTTTTTTTAAAGGGATAAATGACCAAAAATGATAATTCTAAGTGAGCTAACTAAAAATGACCAAGATAAATGACCACTTTTGGTCACAGGATAAAAACCAACTAAAAATGACCAAGATAAATGACCAAATTTGATCACGGGATATCTAGACTACAAATGACCAGATTACAATTGGTCATTTATTTGGTCATTTTTAATTATGTTACTCTAGCAATGGAAAAAATTATAAATTTGACAATTAATTTGTACATTTTACTAAATTCTAACACTGCAGATGGAAATGGGTCTCTGAATCCATCTACAGTGTTAGAATCTAGTAAATTAATGTAGTATCACAACTCAACATGAATTGGCCAAATACATATAAAATAAAAATAATTGGTTGATAATATATCAATTATAAATATATATTTCAGGTTATATATGTCAAACAGTACTACATGTTCTCTATTGATATTTGTATTTCTATAGCTATCTAAGCTACACTATAGATCTGGCTTCTATATATGCTATGACATAAGGTTTTTTGAACTATGCTTTAGAACATAACAATAGTAACGCCATATTTTTTCTAATGTTTGAAAATTTTCATAGTGTTGGTCATGTTTTTTATCATGATCTTTAATAATATAGGAACACCATATTCCTGTTCTTGAAAATTTTCATACCTAAATTAAAAAATGTACAAGATCTAAAAAATATTAAAATAATTACAAAAACTTTATTAATACTAATTATATCAATATTAAAAAAACTCAATTTAATAATTGATTTACTATTTACAAATTAATGAAAATTGAATATTATGTCAAAAAAATACTTTTCCAGCCATATAATAACATAAATTATTAAAAATATATATGATAAATATTATAAGGGTGATTAATGGTTATTATAATAATTATAATGTAAGGATTATAATTAACAAAAGGTTTTAGAGGCATTGATTAACTTGATCATTTTGTACCGAGTGTAATATATAGTTATATATTAATTTATATATATATAATTTTAATTCATATAATATAATATAATTAAATATTATTTAAAATATATGTAATTATAACTATTATACATATAAATTATAGTATATAATAGGTATATAACATTAATATTTTTTTAATATACAATATTAATTAAAATATAATGAATAATCTTAAAAAAATAATTATACAAAATACAAAAACTAAGATATCGAAAAGATATGTCCATTGAAAACTTTTGGCGGGAAAATGTATGTCTTTCAGTTGATACCTTTGGAGGGAAAATGTATCTCTTTCAGTTGAGGTTGTAAGTGTGAATTATTCTTCTAGTTTTAATTGATGGGAGAAGAAAAAGTCCATTAAAACCATTGTCCTCGTCAGATTTGATACAGGAAGAGGCACTATCCATTAATGAAGAACACTCAATATTTTTTCACCAGAGTTTTTTTTATTTTCTATTGATAAATAGACACATGTCTTCAACTTGGTAATTCTTGAAATTCTCTCTTGTGAGGCATATCAAGTCTTGATACAGGTTGAAGCTCAGCCCATCAAAGAAGAACAGGTCAATGATTTTTTCTATTTTCTATTGGTATAAAAAATCCATCTTCAATTGTTGAAATTATCAGATTTGGGTTCATTGAGGGTTTCCTCAGTGGTGTTATTAGTTTTGAAATGGATTTTAATATATTTTTTATATCCTCATTGTCAGTTAGCTTATATCACTGGATCCTAAAACCTGGCGTGTCGCTAAGGATTCGATGCATAAAGGTTGTCAAGCTACGCACTCGTTAGGAAGTTTAGTCTCTAGGGGTCAAGGTTTCGACTCTAACAAGGGTGATTATGTGTCATTGAGGAATTACTTGGACGCCCAGTATTTTGGAGAGATTGGAATTGGAACCCCAGCTCAGAAATTTACTGTCATATTTGATACCGGCAGCTCAAATCTTTGGGTGTCGTTGTATAAATGTTACTTGACTATTTTGTACTGTCAGTTTGGGTTGGTTAGGGTTTAAATTTAGTGATTTCATCAATTTAGAAGCAGTTCCATGAGCTTAGGATTTCATATATTTTCTTGTTGACATGCACTGTTAATTTGGGCGTAGGTTAGTCTATATATTATTTTTTTATCAGCAGAGTTTCCTAAAATGAGTGGGTTGCATTGCATTCGCTTAAATTTGGATTAATTTGGCCGACTTTTAGGTACCCCTGTGCAATAGGATTTCTATTTCCATTCAAAGTACAAGTCATCTAAATCAAGCAGTGGTGCAATCTCTGGGTATATGTCTCAAGATGATGTCACAGTTGGGGACCTTGATGTGAAAGACCAGGTTGGCAAATTTTTATTTAAAAAATATCCAGCTAGTTCAAGCTTTTTTGTCCCCAAGTATTTTGAAAGTTAGGTGGTCATTTTTTTGGCACAGGTTTTTACAAAACGAGATATATGAGTGATTTTATTATTTATCCCCAATAAGTTGGAAGCGTCACACCCACCAGGGTAGATCTTCCTCTTAACTCACTTTGGACATTTTGGCTTATAAGATACTTTTTACCATGGGCAGGTTGTAGAGACAAGAAAAACTTATGCAGAAGAAAAAGAAGAAGAGACTAAGCTATTGGAACATTCAGTTGAAGAACTAGAGCGTACAGTAAATGTATTAGAGAGCCAGGTAGGCTTGGTAATGTAGAAAATACAACTGCAAGTGCCTTCTAATTGCATTGGTTATTGCTCATTCTGATTATTGCTTTCTACTACATAAGGTGGACATTGTGAAACAGGAGGCTAAAAGGAATTGTCTAATGAGGGAGGATTTGGAATTGGAGTTGCAATCCCTAAGACATTAGATGTCAGCAATACGGAGTGCACAAACTTCTATGAACATCCAAAGCTTAAGTGAGTCCATGGAGAGCGCCAATGAAACCCCAAGGTGCAGATTCCTATACAATTGAGATTTATGCATACTTGATGTTTGTGTTGTATGGCCAAGTCGTGTATGTCATGATTGTTCCCTATTCAGGGTTATGGCAAGTAGAAATCTTGATTTTCGAGTGGCACGCAAACATATTAAATTTCTAGAGAAATAAATTGAAGAAAAAGATGTGGAAGTACTTAACTAGTGAAATGGAAACTGACTTAGAAAACTGAATATTAATTCCTTGATACAAGCCCTTACTTCAGTCTCCCTTATCATACATATTAAGAAGTGCAAATCCCATATTACGGAATTGGTTATGAATGCAGAAACACAGGCAAGTGAGTACCAACAAAAGGTATGGAGAAAAAATGGATTATTTTAAATTTTAATGCATTCTTGCACTTGAACACAGTCAACAGTTCTTGATTCCTCCATGATTAAAGAATACATATGATTGGTTGTGGATCTAACTTGTTTTTTCAAACTGTCTAAAAAGTATAAAGCATTGGAAGCCATGGAAAATCAAGTTAAGGCTGATCAAACAAACTACAGTTCTATGGCTTCATATATGAATAAGACAGGGGAAAAGACTGCTGCTAAGTCTAGAGGTTCACGGTCACCTTTCAAATGTATTGGGTTAGGTTTATCCCAACAGATGAATTCAGAGAGGGATGAAGAGCTGCATGCTTCCAAGCGACGTATAGAAGAACTTGAAGGTCTTATTGCAACTTGAGAAAAGGAGGTACATGGCTTCTCTTTTCAATATGGTTGCTTTCTGCAATGATACCTTGGAATCGCAGAATAATATTTGTAAAATCTAGTGGCTAGGTGTAAGTCATGACTAATTACCAAGCCAAAGGAAAGATGTAGGTAGATTTTCTGAAAAAACAACCAATAGTCAACATATCATAAAGTGAAATCAGTGATGAAATCCTTCAACTTTAGCTCTTACTACATATTGTCATACCACTGAGTTCATGCAAGGATGTAGTGATGATTTAAGTTTCTGCCATATCTATTTAACTAGCAATTTTTTTACTTGCGGAAGTAATTTTTTTAACCTGTATTGTTTCTTTATTGTGATTATCTTTCTGCTACTGATATATTTACGATGAATCCTAATATGGTGACAACAGAGAGCAGAACTTGACCTATATTGTTTCTAAAGCAGTTATTATGTTTCTACTTATCAGGTATTCATGCTCGATTCTAGGTTGGCTGCAACAGAGAGTATGACACATGATGTCATAAGGGATTTGCATGGAGTTAAATTGCATATGACCAACTATGCTGTGAGCTCTCTTCTGAGTTCATGGGTTTTGTTGCTTTTGGTTTTAACAATTTTTTTTTTCTCTAATATTTTTGTCATTTGCTTGTGTGCTCTCATACTAGCATGTGCTAGATAATAAACAAGTACAAAAGATAGCAGAAAAAGCTCAATGTCAAAATGAAGAGTCATAGGAAAATCTTTGTAATATGGAATATGCTCTGTAAAAGTTGTCAAAGCAGCTCAATGAGAAATTTTCTGAATCTATTTTATGGCCACAAGTATGCCAGTCATTTCCATTTCTTTTCACATGCTGAAAGTATTTTCAATTTTTTCTTTATGGCCTAGGAGTAGCATGGAGCATATGTTGAACAGTACATATATAACTTAACTATCTTTTCATGTATTGGTGTGTGGGATCACTTATAAGAAAGTTTTAGGATCCACTTAATTTCACAAAGATCCAATTGTCAGTAAGATTGTTGAAAGAGAGAAACGTAACAATAAGCAGTGGCTGTATTTACCTTGTCTAGAGTGACAGTATTAGTAAATTGTTAATATGAGGGAGATGAAAATTTCATGTGAATGACAATGGCATTTGTTTCAACAACAGTTTTCCTTAGAGTACTTTTTATTCCATCGCATTTCTTTCAACAACAATTTTCCTTTTGCCTTGTGACAATTCTAAAATACTTGTTATTTTGCAGTTTGGGATGTTTTAATACTTACCAGTTGTGTTAAGTCATTAAATGTTTTATTATCTAGACAGTTTCATTACATATCTTTTGGCTTCTCACAAGGTTAACAAGCCAAGAAGATGTGATTAGCTAGACAAATGGCATGATTATGTTTAAGACTTAAAATGCGGTAGGTGTTTAAGATATTGTTTTTGAATTGATTAAACTGATGTTCATCTTTTAATGTCTAACACTTTTGCAGGTACACGGAACTTAAGCGACATCTTTTATAGGACAGGCCTATCTGAAAATGATATTATTTCTCTTTCTGGAGCACACACGTTGGTAAGATTATGGTCTTGGCTGCTTCTTACTTGATACCATGTTTATGAATTGATTCAATAGATACAATTTTGTTTTATTTTTCAAGGAAGAGCACACCCAGAAAGGTCAGGATTTGATGGAGCTTGAACCGAGAACCCTCTTCAGTTTGATAACTCATATTTTGTGTAATACATGGAACTTTTTTTCTTAGTGAACATAATCTTGAATACATCTTCCATGACAAATATTTATTCTGAGTTGGCTATGTATGCCCCTTAGATTAGATTTAAGTTATTTATATAGTCATTATTTATAATTTTTTTGTTTGGAATAATTAAATATGATGTACATATTTGGCCTCATAGGACTGTTCTAAACTGAAATCAAGTAGCTCAGTTCAGTTACGCAAGGAAAGGTTGTCATAAAAAATGGTGACTGATTGTGAGGACCTAAAATTCATACTTGAATGGGGTATATATCCATTGTAACACAATCAAGAATCAATTTTCTAATATGGGGAACTATTTTAGGCTTTATCCCATTAAAGGACCCAGTAACGAAATAGTCACTGGATGAAATGAGGCCCAAAAATATTAATAGAAATACAAAACACGATATAAGAATGTTCAACCATTTGAGACATGTATTACTTGTGTCATGTGACAGTCAAATCAATCTTGTTATCATAAAAGGTTGAATGCCTCTCATCAGTGTCTTAGATTCTTCCTCATTTAGTTAGTTCAATTTTTTGGTTTCCATCTGTCTTGTTTTAACTTAATTATAATTATTATTAAGTTCCAAGTCTCCTTAATTAAACATGTTGATACTCGCATTGAAGACTAAGGCTTAAAGTCATTATTGAATTTCTATCATGTCCCCCCCCCCCCACAACTTCCTCCCCCAACTTTTACTGGATTTCCCTTTGATATTTCATCCAAGTTCAACCCTTAGAACCCCGTGGCAGAGGGGTGTAGTCTATATTTTTTGAAACTTGTTAGATCCTCCTGTTCTTTAATAGAATCCAAAACTTTTGAGTTCTCTAAATCTCATTTTTTGAAGATGTATTTAATTTTGAACGGAATCTCTATTCAATTCCCTTCTTTTTACAAGGAAGGTTTCCTTAGCATCACCTTTGTCCATGTCTGAACAACTGTCGTTTTATATAGAAGAAATATTTGTTTCCAAATATATCACCAATAAAATATGGCATGACCTATTTGTCTTATTTCCTTTGAACTTTAGGCTTATTACCTTCATTAATTAGATCATAGTTGTCTTTATTTTTGGTCTAGAGCCAGCATAATATACCATTCCAAAGTTGAGGGAACTTAGTCCTTGTGGGAACATAATTTCAAGTGTTTACAATTAATTTGCAGCTTGAAGATCAATAACATATGCACTGTAACAGCTTTTATGGATATGTAGACAAGATCACCTCATTGTCGTCTTGAATATTTGGAGAGATGAATCATTTAAAATGGATGGTATAGGTATGATAATTGCAAATGAACCACAACAACTGTAGACTCCTTTTTATTTAAAATAAGACTTGATAATTAGGTGTTGGTTTTGCAGCGAGTTGTGATGAGCAGTGTAGCCTACATGGTGGGGTTTGTGATAATGGTGTTTATGAGTTCTGGTGCTCAAATTATGCAGGATATACATGACAAAACAGCAGTGTTCTCTTTTCAAGTCTACAATGTGTGGAGATGTTCTCCTACGTGACTCAGAAGGTCAACACTGTGCTCCAAGTGAAGCAAGTATTGTATATTAAAGCCAACCTACAACAGGTTGTTCACAACTAATTGGACAATGTTTTCTATTTTGGATATTGGTTGTTGTGCAGTAGCAGCAAAGAACCTAGCTTGTTGGGTGAGTTCTTCATTTTGTGTGTTTTCCATTCTTATTGGTATCTGCTCCTTATTAGTGCTAAGCATTTCTCAGGAACTACAGATATGTGTGCTCAAGCCTAAGGGTGTTTGCAAAACACCCTTAGCCTAGAATTCATAGCTGAACTAGCATCAACAAAATCTATACCAAATGCATGAGATCGATTTTAAGACTACTCACAGTGTATTGGCCAACCTTGTGATGGAGAGTATAATCTTCCCATATTCCAAGGAAATAATTCTAATAATATTATTTCCTTCCTTGGAAATTGACTTGTATATTACCCTTTTCATCCCCATCCAATATTAGAAGGCCCTTCATCGATTTTGTGTTGTTTGTCCTTAAACTTTTCCCAAAATTACATATCGGACAATTATCTTCTCTCATGGAATCCTAGTCTTAGTTCTCTTGCTTGATTGAGTCTTTAAATCAAGAGAGTTTGTTTGAATTCTAGTAAAATATTGAAGGTAACAAATTGCTCTGCTCTGGTAAATCCATTCTTAAAAGACATGCTCTGCTATCTATCAGTATACCAAGGAAGATTTGCTAGGGTTTTCTCCCTCATGTTGTAGAGGGTTTCCCTAGGGTAAATTCTGTATCTCATGTGTGAATGCTAATGCTTATGATTATTCAATTTTTCAAGCACTACCATAATTCTGCAATTAAGATCAAATTTCAACAAAATTAAACAATTATGTTTATCTCCAAGTATTTTTTTTGTTTGCGTAATCCTTTATGAGCATTTGTGATTCTCTAGGATATTAGCATGATTCTCTGCTAGCATGTTCACATATATGTGAATCATTTTTTACCTTGACATGCTTTGCATCATGTTTGTATGCAGCTGTCTCCATTGGTATGATTTGTTCTGAACTGAGATTTTAAACTTATGTGTATATAATTGATATCTTCCTGTTATCATATCTTAGAGAATCCATTTCATCGCACTAGTTTCAGCTTGCAAATTAATCAACCATTTCAAATAACCTGTATTTTTATTTTTATGTCATGGGAGGACACAACTGAAGGCCAAAGGTATCTCCTACATGGTCCTTTCATAAAGATTTACATGGTCCTTTCATAAAGATTCCAACCTTGGCATTGTCATGAAAACATATATGTGGCTCTGGAAAAGCTGTAGACTGTTGTATCTATTTTGCACTTCAAAGAATTTGTTCATGGTCATTATTGAGGTGAGATTCATTCCCGGTTTCTGACCATTCAGGAGTGTATCAGGAAATTGGAGGAATAGAACTATATATGTCTATGACTGTTAATCCTAAGGCTTTCAGGTCCCTTGTGACTGAATTCAAAAAGGATATGGCATGGGAGCTGGAAGCTGCTATTTATCAGGTGAAACAGAAACCCTGCCAATGAAGTGAAAAGATTGTTAAATCTTTGTTTTCAGTAGTCAAAAAATCCTTAATACTTGTTGACAGTTTCAAAATTTTACTGTTTAGAAGGAATTCATAGATTATTCATTTCATGTTTTCAAGAGTGACAATTTATGGATATATATTTTTGCAAACATGAAGCAAACACAGGTTAACATTCTAAATGTCAGCGACGGAGGAGATACCTTACAAATTGGATGGGCCGTATTGCCAGCTGACTCTAGTAATTATATGACAAACAGTACTGCTGACGTTAAATAACTGAAATCTTTCCTTTTCCAATTAAATGTTTGAGGAATGAGGACGACTCAATAGTACTCTATGATTATTCATGTATATCGAAAAGTATAGTTATATGAATTAATTAAATATGTTGTTCTTTATCTTGTTTTTTCCAACCTTTTTCCATTTGTTCAACTGTTATCAATTTTCATCTCTGCAGAGAATCATATCCCTTTTAAGTGGGCATCAGGTTCACCTTCATGATGCCTTCGGAACTTACCATCTGTTAAGCTGGAAGATTTTTTCGCCTTCAAAAAGGTATAGTAGTTATGTTTGTAAATAATCCAAAATATATTGTGGCTAGTTGTTTGCTATGGTTTTACTTGAGTTGTAACTGAGTTGCATGCTTAACCATCAGATAAATCAAGAACAGTGGACACAAACATGTAGTTTCAATCTATAAAATTTGCATAACCAGGGCAATTTATAGATGATCTATTCATATCTGAAATCAAGATCTGATTGAAAGTAAAATTTAAATGAAAACATTCAACTTGCAAATAAGAGACAAATTGATAAAACACAACTGGCATTATTCAGTTACCTCCATATATAATTTATGTTTTTCACGAATGGTGACTAGCAATTAAATATTTGTTGCTGGTAATCTGTATACGAGCTTGGTAGTTGATGCTACAAAAGAAAAAAGAATTCTAGTTTGGTGACCCCAAGTGACTATCTTAATAAAACCAAATGGGAATTTTGTAGAGATAAAAGTGAACAGTTTTGGGAGTGGATCCACTCAAAGATATAAGTTTGGAACGATTGTTAAAAAAATTAATCTAGAAATGTTAAAAAAATTAATCTAGAAATAGTGTGCACACAACTTTTATAAATAAGAGAAAAAAATCATAAATATCATACAGCGAATGAAGGAATCATCTTGAAGCTCTTAGTCCAACTCGTGTGTTGCAGTCTGTGTCTGTAAATCTGCACACATGGATAACAGAGATGGAGGTATGGCACACAGTATACAATGAGAATGCCTCAACTTGCAATGATAGCTCAATTCAATATGAGGGCTACTTTATACACAGAGATCCAAGTAGCAGATGGTTGGGGATCATGACCATTCATCTAATGATCCAAGTTACTTATTAACTAGGACTATCTAATGACGACTTCATAACCCCTTCATAAACTCGCCACCCACTTCATAAAGTTTATCACATAATAATAATGATACTTTCAAGGTTCACATGTCTAAGTCAGTGAAAGAAAATAGACCACAAGCTGGATATGATTGAGTGTTCTTGCTTAAGTGTTGGGCATCATAATATTCCATTGGTGATGTCTTCATCTTTGTCACTAATGCTGATTTTCAAACCATAATTCCACTGGAACTCATTGAAAAATCCTTCTGCATCTCATAATTAGAACTGATTCTCTTCCTTTGAAGTCTCATGCATTCAACATTCATCAATCCTTGATTGTTTTCCTTGAATGGTTGTTACTGGACTTCAACCTATTGGAAAGAAACACTTCTTTATTGGGGGTCACCGACCTCACATTTGTACTCAATTTTTTGTAATGCTCAATGTCTGAAAAATCACTGTAGCATTACCAATGTTCTGCAAGCCATCTTGCTGGTCACCACAACTTAAGTGTTTCACACAAATGTCTGGGTTATTATCACAAGTACGTTTTGCTCAAGACATTCCCGGATCCTCATTATCTTAATCTTAACCAACAGATGATTGGAACACAATTTCACTATAATCCTTTTTTCTTCCTCATTTGGAAATAATGAATTTGAATTATATTGACATGTTACTCTATTGCCTTTTACTGCTCAGTTTTTACATGCTCACACTGACTTCTGAAATATCATTGCCATTGTAAATATCACGTTGGA
Source organism: Pseudotsuga menziesii (assembly GCA_001517045.1). Classification (NCBI taxonomy): domain Eukaryota; kingdom Viridiplantae; phylum Streptophyta; class Pinopsida; order Pinales; family Pinaceae; genus Pseudotsuga; species Pseudotsuga menziesii. The sequence goes on along the minus strand of LPNX010834462.1, from coordinate 146,348 downwards.
AACTATTTTCCATGTCTATTTGCCATGTTTTGCTGCATATTGTAGAAATTCATATGGGTTTGAAAGTTCTCTCAGTTCTCAGCCCTCCCGGTTTCAATGTCAAAAATTTTAGTGTTTAATGCCCAACCCAGTTTTCATATAGGCTGGAAATTGCACAATATTTTCAAACAAATAAAACACTGCTGAAACTCCATTTGATTAAGCATTACTATGTGTCATTGCAGTTAGCAAGAATAAACAAGTACAAAGGTGCAATTTACAACAATCAAGGGTTACAATCTTGATCATACTCACTTTTCTTATCATTGCCATAGGTAAATCATATTCGTTTTTAGTGTATTACGAATTTCTTTTTTGGTTGCATCAACATTTTAATGTAGTGTTTTCTGTGGTTTTGCTTCTTACCATTATTCAGAACACTAAACATATTTGACTGATATGATAATTGATATCTGAACAGTTCAACAAAATGAACAATCTTCTCACAAGGTATTTTACCAATTATGTGGATCTCAAACATGCAGCCTTGAAGGAGGACCTTGAGGCTGGTTTAGGGTTTAGGAGGAATTTTTAATAGTCAATGGTTTGTAAGGAGTTTTATCAGATGGCATTTCTTGTGAATTTTTGCATGATATGTTTGTGAGGAAGTTAGATTGTCCCTGAATTTGAGTTCCTTCAAATCATTTTTATGGGGTTGGCTTTTGAATCCTTCTTTGAATATTGAATTTGGCACAAGGTATCTACTTGGTTTAATTTCAACGTACTATCAGTTGTTTCCTTTTGACAAGGAAAAATACGAAGTCCTTGTTGCTCTTGATAAGGTATAATTACTAAGTCTTAGGATTTTCTCAAGACCTATTATTTGTGGCTATTACAGATTCTCAGATAACCCAAAGCTACCATTTTCAGCCATCGGAACATCTCTCAGCATATTTGTAATTGTCCTTCTTGTGGGACATATTTTGTTTGCAGCTGTAAATCATATTAAAAAAGCTGAAGAGGATTGTAGGGAAATGGAAGAACTTAAGGGACGTGCTAAAGCTGTTGATGTTGCAAAGTCACAGGTACTCTGTTTTTTCAATGAATAGTTAAGTTTGCAAATCTTGTCGACAAATCATACTGTATTGTATTATCCTCGTTTCATTGTTCATTTTCCTGTTTTGTCGTTAGTTGTTTTTAGTTTTATGGGTGTGTTCTTTATTTTATTCATTTGGTAAGAAAGGTCCTAACTTCAGAGGAGAGCCCAAGATTGCCTTGAAGTTTTATTATTTGTCTAACATGTCAACTCATTTACTGTCGTATTGATCATGCTATAGATGGTTTAGACAAGTTGCTAAAAGAAAACTAATTTGCTATTGGCGCTAGGTTTTGTGTCTAGTGATAGTTTCATAGATTCTATCCAAACTCCAATTATACTCAGTGTTGCACTACTTTGTTCATAGTTTAAAAGCTTTAACCCTTGATGCAGTTATACATGCACCAACACCCAACCTGTGCAACATAGTGTATAGTGCTGCTTTCATTTCATATCTGACAAAGATGTAGTCAAGAATTAACCCAATTCAGGATTCTATTTGTTAATCGATGCATGTTAGATCAAAATTAATTTTCTTGGTACTTTAAGTAAATAAGTAAATGTGATAAACCTTGCAGTCATTAATTGATATAAATTAATTAATTACAAAGTAAAAGGTAATTTAATTTGTTTTCAGTAATATTGACACATTCCTTACAGTTTGGGCGACACCCTTCTCCTATAGTAAGGGAACATGAGCTAAAGGTGATATGTAGCTTATTTAACATTAAAAGTTAAATTGAAAAAAATCAAATTATAAGAAAATTCTGTGTCAAAATAAATCATAGATCCATCTAACTCCATGCTAAGCAATGATGATTTAGGGTTAAGATAGATATATGGAGATTTAATTAAGTTCAAATTATCTACTTGAATTTTACAGTAGCACCCTGCCTACATCCTCAAGGAACTCTAGGATCAATGTGACCCCCAAGATTTGAACTCTTTGCCTATCTGTGGATTTTTTATTATCAGATAGCAAAGATTGGGGGCTCAGACATACATACCTATATGCTTGTTATGCACCCATTTTTTCACTAAGGCATAGGAGGTATGCACCAAAACGTACTCACTAAGGCATAGGAGGTATGCACCCATTTTTTCACTAAGGCGTTGGATTTGAGACTTTCTTAAATCATTCATCAGTTTCCATAGTTGTCATGTTATTCATTAACCACATGACATATAGGGGTGAACTCCTTCACAAATTGCACTATGTATATAGGATTCTACCTGTGCAGTCAAGCATAATTGTTTTGTGGATTCGTTGATTATATTTCTTGTTGAAATCCATTTCCTGGTTTAGAGCTAAGTTTTACTTTTCTTAGGTACTAAATAGTTGCAGATTTAGCCATTCAAGTTTAATTTTAACCAATTCTTAAATTGAATTTGTTAGATTAGATTTTCCTATTTTGCACATGATCTTGGTTATTGTTGTTAGCTGTTGAACAAGATAAATAATTTTCTTCATTGTTTTTCTAATTTACAGTTCATTGTTTTTCTATTTTACAAGTGATATTTTTTTATTGGATTTTGTAGGAGTGAGCTTAACTTATAAGTGGGACATTGAGTATCATGAAGAGCACGCTACTGAGGATTTGTCATTCAGTATGAAGACCCTGATGTTGAGGCTTTCAAGTTGTTAAGTGCGGTTTTGAAGCTACTGACGTGGGATCTAAGTATGGTTTTGAAGCTGTTGATGTGGGATCTAAGTATGGTTTTGCAACCAAGTGCAAGTATGATGGTTTAGCCATTGTAATATTTTGAAAAGTGATGATTTTCCTGTAAAGTTATATGGAAATTAATATGTGTTTTTGAGAAAACTCATATTTGTTGTAATACTTTTGACATTTCATATAATATGATTTGTGGTTTAAAACTTATATATGTGGTTGTACTTTATATTATGTACCAATGCTGTAATTATTAACTAATTAATGTGACATTGCATGATTTACATGTGTATTAGATATTATTTACAAGTGTTGTAATTAATTATAATGTGACATTGTATAATTCGCATGTGTATTAGATGAGAATAAATGTATGATTCTTTTTTTGATTTAAACGTAATATCAAATTAAAAATTTATATTGATTAATAATGGACACCATTAAAACTACTAAAATATAATGACCATACATAAAGCGACTAAAAATAACTAAATTAGTGACCAGTAAATGAGATTAATGACCAAAATTCGCATATCAATGACCAAAAATCAGTTTTGGTGGCTAATTTATGGTCTTTTATTACGTGACCAAATTTGGTCATATTCTAGCTTGTCATGTGGTCATTAATTTGGTCACAAATGTGGTCATATATTTGGTCATTGATTCAAATATATGACAAAATTAATGACCAAATATATGACCAAATTAATGACCAACTGACAAGCTATAAATGATCAAAATAAAAATGACCAATTTTGGTCATGTAATAAAAGACCGCAAATTAGCCACCAGCGATCGCCAAACCAAAAGTGTTCATTGATATGCGGATTTTGGTCATTTTTTTGGTCACTAATATCTCATTTTCCACTAGTGCACCCTTTACATACTGCTTGTCCATACAACCAAGGAAAGAGGAAAAAAGCCAGTGGGAAAATCCTCCCTTAAACATGGATAGGAAAAACAAAATTTGGAAATCTTGTCATCAATCATGCTTCTTCAAGATTTCTAGCTTAACTCCTGAAAGGAAGGGAGTCTTTCTTGGCTTGCAATATTTCATGTTGAACTTGTTCAGCAAATCTAAGGAATACATGGACTGATGTACTTTGATTCCATGTTAAGATTGATCCATTTCGAGACCCAAGAATTGGCTCAACAATCCCAAATATGTCATAGAAAATGCATGGTTCATTGCATCCTTCAAGGAGGAAATCTCTTTCTTTGAACTTCTTGTAATCAGAAGGTCATCCACATAAAAGATAATAATCATAAAATAACCATGAATTATATTCAAATAAACATTAGGATCATACTTGCATCGAACAAAACTCAATGATAGCAGAAATCCATCAATCTTGGCATACCAAGCCCTGGGGGCTTGCTTGAGCCCATACAATGATTTCTTTAACCTGCACACTAAATATGGATTAGAAACAAACCCTTCAAGTTTTTGCATGTAAATCTCTTCAGTGAAATCTCCATTTAGGAAAGCACACTTCACATCCATGTGATGTACCTCCCACTACTTCAAAGCTGCAATGGCTAAAGCTAGCCTTATGAAGTCCATCTTTGCCACTGGTGCAAAGGTTTCATTGTAGTCAATACCATGTACTTGTGAGTAGCCCTTGGCTACCAATATTTCCTTATATTTCAAATTTGAACCATCAGCAGCAAACTTAGTCTTGAAAACCCACTTTCATTGAACTAGCTTCCTCCCTGGGGGAAGATCAACCAATTCCCAAGTGTTGTTCTTTCGGAGCGAGCTGAATTCTTCTTTCATGGTTGTTTGCCATATTGGATCATGTGCTGCATATTCATATGTATGTGGATCTGATTCAACCATCAGATAGCACTTCTCAGCAAATAAAGGATCTTTCATACAAAGGGAACTATCAAACTGAGATCTACTCCTCCTAGTGTCACTAGGATTTCCAGCTAGTTCCCTAGCTGTATGAATGGTTTTTGCTTCCCATTTTGGTCTTGTAGGACTGTCAGGATCTGCAATAAAATCATCATTATCAGACATATCAGAATCAGCAACCTCATTAGTCTCTCCACTTACAATCAATGGATCTGGTGGTGAAGAAGACTCTCCAACTTCAACTGCTACTAAAGTCTCTTCTTGGAACTGAACACTTCTTTCAAGGAAAGATTTGTTAGTGATCAAGTTGATTAGCTTGTACCCTTTTGAATCTTCAGAATAACCAATAAATAGGCACTCTTGTCTTTGGGGCTGCAAATCCTTCCTCTTTTTAGTTGGAATTCTAGCCCGAGCCTTTGACCCAAAAATCCTGAAATGGGTCACATCTAGCTTGTTCCCACTCCAAGATTCAAAAGGAGTCATACAATAAATATGCTTATGAGGAACCCTATTCTAAATGTAGGATACACAGTTTCTATTCTCGGCACAAAACTTTGGTGGCAAAGTCTTAGCCTCCATCATGCAGGTTTCCATTTCCTTCAGTGACCTGTTCTTTCTCTCAGCAACACCATTTTGCTATGGTGTGTAAGGGATCGAATGCTGCATCTGAATACCCGCATATTTACAATACTGAATGAACTCAGACTTGACATACTCACCACCATTGTCAGATCTGAGGATCTTGAGTTCCCCCCCTTTTGGTTTTCAACCGAGGATTTAAAGACTTTGAAGAGGTCAAAAACTTTAGACTTATGCTTTAGGAAGTAAACCCAACAATACCTGGAAAATTCATCTATGAAGTTCAATGCATATTTGGCTTGAATCATGGACATATGAGGAAATGGACCAAAAATGTCACTGTGGATCAACTCAAGAGGTGCAAAGGTTCTCTCATGACTAGCTCTCTCAAATTTGTGCTCTGGGTGTTTTCCTAGGATACAAGCTTGACATACTCCCTTGGAAAACTTGATCTTTGGTAACCCTATGACCATATATTTTTCACTCAAATCAGAAATATACTTGTAGTTAATATGGCCAAATATTTCATGCCAAATATTGCATGCCTCATTAGCATGAATCAGAAGAGCAGAGGGGTTTGAGTAGGGTAGAAAATGGGAAAACATGTATACCTTTGAAGTGTGATTAACAACACCTTTTTCTATGACTTTACCATTCGAAATCTCAGTGATTTCAACATAATTAGGGGAGAATATGACCTTATTTGGAGACCCAGTGTGAGTCATCTGATACACTGACAAGAAATTAGAGGCAAGACCCAGAACATACAACACATTATTGAACTTACCATGGTCAAGATCAATCCTTCCTTTCCCCAAACTGTCATTGAGAAAGTCATCTCCCAAAACTATTGGTGTACCTTTCGACATGTCAAGAGAGGAGAATGCCTCTTTTGTCAAAACCATATGTCTAGAAGCTCCAGAGTCTATGATGAACCTAGATGAGTTTGCTGTGCCAGCAGCCAAGGCATGTACTCTCTCTTTGTCCTCTTAATTTGATCCTCCTTCCCTCTTCTTTGAGCAATCAGGAAGGGAGATGTTATTCTTCTCTAGGAGTTGGGTCAGCATGTCAATTTGCTTCTTCATACAAGAGCTCTCGGGATTATAGCCCTTAATGCAGTATGCACACTTGCTCATTTCTCCTTTGTTCTTCTTCTTCTGGAAGTTCTTCTTGGAACCTTGGGGCTCCTCTTGAGACTTGTTCTTGTCTCTCTTTTGCTCAGGTGGCTTTTTAGATTGTTTCTTACTTTTTGAATCCACCATTGAATCTCCAGCAACTAAATCTTGGTCTTTGGAAGGTTTGATGGTGCCCATCATCACCAACTTATCTTGTTTTTGTGTGAGGGATTCCATGAACTCTGCAAGCTTAGGCATCTCCTAGGCTCGAGTTGTCAACTTGGTGGCATGGAAGGTCGAAACAAACACTAAATAGTCAGGTCCAAGCTTCAAGAGTATGACCAAAACTAGTTTTTCTTCCTTCTTTTCGATCCCACACTGTTTTAACTGCAAAACAAGGGATTTAAATTTAGAAAAATTGAGTTGCAAGTATTTGAAGCTATTGGGACTCAAGGAGATCAGCTCATTCTTGATTTGATGTCCTCTCATCTCATTTGTATTACCAAAAATCTCTACAAGCTTCTCCCACACTTCATTCGGTGATTTCAATCCATCAAGATGGAAGAGGAGGTCTCTTGAAATGCTTAGACACAAAAGACCATAGGCCTCATCTCTCCTGTTGTGCCATTTGATTTTCTATGTAGCCGCATTGGGCTCTACCTCAGTTTCCATAGTCACCTTGTAGAGACATTTCTCTCTCAACAATATCTCTAGCTCAACTTTCCACTCAAAGAAATTGAATGGAGTCAAGATGATCTTCTGAGATTGGTCCATAGCTCAGAAAATGTGCCCTTCGGTCAGTAGAATATGCTCCCTGTCAGTATGTAGAACCTACAATAGCAATATAGAAGGAGATAAATTCATCTATAAAGGCTGTGATACCATGTGGAAATTGAACCCAAGAAATAGAACAATTACACTCACACAATTGCTAATCAAACATGCAAAATTAACATCAAAGGAGACTGAAATTGGAGCATAACACTAATTTGTATTGAATAAGTGTACAATAGCCAACATTCTGAAGTAATAGGCTACTACAATATATAATTACATGAGATATTTGAATGCATAAGGATGCCATTCAAAAAGTTCAAAAGGTAGGCTTACTAAATCTAGTCAAACCCCCCATAGGTGCATAAAGCAGTTTTCAAATCCATCAAGATGCTCATGAATTGGCTAAGTCAAGTAGGAAATATAATGAGGGATGGAAAGACAACTCATACATGCTTTTATTAGGATAAAAGGAGGGAGGATGATGCGGGAAAAAACAAGTCAACTACACCTAGTCTAGCTTTTCCTTTTGCCTTAATTCTCAATAAAACAGGCAGCTTTTCAGAAAAAGTAGATATGCACTTTGGAGGATCTAGAATAAAGCACACATGCTAAAATGGGTTTCCAGGAAGTTTCCCAAGTGCTCCATGACTCAGTTTCGGCATGTGTTGACTTCTAGGACATGTAGAAGCTAGCATAGAGTGGAATCTAGGAGACTAGGTAATAAGACAAAAATGATTTAATTAATGTCTAAGGTAGGTAACTATGGGTTGATTATTCTAAAAAAATACACATTAGCTCATAAATCAATGGTCAGAATTGAACCCGTAAAGAAATCAATGGTTCATAAATAAGTCAGAAATATTAGTGCGAAAAACAGAACGTGGAGGATTGCGAAAGCAATGTTTGAGTGTTTGAGAACCCGCATTCCGTAACCTACGATCTAGAAGATCAACGGACACATAGAATACTGCAGGAAGATAAACTGTGTGGAATGATTGATATGCAAATATTAGTGCAGAAGAAGAAATCTTGAAATGCCATTTTGGAAAAGTCACAAACCCGCATTCCGCTATCCGCATCTTATCTCAGATCAATAGTCACATAAGAGCCAACAGGAGATAAAAGGTGCGGAATGTTTAGTGTAGAAATACTGGTTTGGAAATCATGGAATGATATTTGAAAAACTCACATATCCAATATCCGATTTCCACCTCAAATCGACGGTCACGAAGAGCTTGAAGGAGATAAACAGTGCGGAATGGTTGAGGCAGAATGCTAAGTACGGAAATACACTTTGAGAAATGTCATAGTTAGGAAATATGCAGTCTGGTATATCAACAGTCACAAAGAGCTTGATAGAGATCAACAGTGTGGAACAGTTGTGGCGAAAAGATAAGTGCGGAAAGACATTTTGAGAAATGTCATGGTTCGGCAATCCGCATACCACATCCTATATTATATCTAAAGTCAAGAAGATGCCCAAAATAAGATCAACAACTCAAGGTGATTTCAGAAATAAAGATTGTGAAAGAACACGACTGGAAGATTAAAACTGTAAAATCGATTAACAGGAGCTTAGGTAGCCTGCAGGCAGCCTGCATAGGAGAAAAAGAAGCACACGGGCATGAGAGAAAGAGAAGACTGAAGGCCTGAAGATAGAGTATTCTTGCTGATGGAGGAGAGGAAGCCCATAAGAATTGGTTTGATGAATCTCGTGGTCAGAGAAGAAGGGATCTTGCAGATCAGAAATGATCAAGAAGTTTTTAATTAATTATTTAATTAAAATCGTTAATATCATATTTGGCAAGGCATGTTTCCAGAATGAAGAGATGCATCTGCATGAAACATGAATGTATTTATACATAGAGGGATGAGTGAGAGAAATATTCTCTGGGGTCCAGATAATAAAAGTAGAAGCAAAGACTAGTGGGTGTGACAGAGATTAAAGGGAAAAGAAATATGGAAAGATTACTGAAAACATATCAGGATGACAAGGTGGAGCTAGGGTAGGAAACAGTCCTGCAGGGACTTGTTTCCTCCTTCCTGCAGAAGCTGGTAAATAGGGTGTAGGAGCATCATGTCAGTTGTAGCTGACAAAACAGGGATTCATAGCCTCCTTCCAGTGGTAGCTGGTAAATAGGATATCGTAGCATCCTTTCAGTAGAATCTGATATACCAGGGGGTCATAGCCTCCATCCAATGGTAGCTGGTAAATAGGGTTTTGTAGCATTCTTTTAGTAGCAGTTGATAAAACAAGGGGTCGTAGCCTCCTTCCAGTAGTTGCTGGTAAATAGGGTGTAATACCATCCTTGTTTATAGGAGTAGGAAAAACTATTTGTAAATAACAATTTTGCAGTAATAGGAAGTATTCGTGGTTTACTCCATTGGGATTCCATGATAAAAATATGTGTTTTGTGTATCTTCTTAATTATATGTTTTGATTATAGTTTAATTAGTGGTTAGAATGGGAAAATTTTATCAATACTGATTCACCCCACTTCCCCCCCCCCCCCCCCCGTCCCAGTATTGACCATTATTCCAACAATGAGCCTAATGACATTAGCACAGAGCTTGCTAACATACACTTTCAATTCTACTACCAAAAATACATTCAATCCCATATCATAATATAACCTCCATATTCTCCTTCCAATCTCTTGATGGTGTCTCGATTGAACATTGAGAATAAATAACGGGCCCTGGACATGGAGGGCTAACAGAAGGTTGTCTAAAAGAAAAAAACTGACATCCCCACTGATCCAAGGATCCTACCCTAAATGAACCTTCCTCAAATCTCCAATTCACCAAGGCATCAAGTTTCCAACCACAGGAAAAGCATCAACCAAATATTTCCAAACCATCAAGTTATTCTTAGTCGATTTCCTGAACCGTTCCTCAATGGAGGCTCCACCGAAATACTTTGAGCTCGTGACTCTTCTCTAAAGAAAATTAATGAAGGAAATTCACTAGAGGTTTGAGGCCACAAGATATTGACAAAAAAGATAGATATTTTTAATTCCCTAGCCACCTAATTTATTGTATTACGAAATGTCAAGCCATTCAACAAGAGGAATTCCATCAGAAGACCTCATTCTTGACCAAAGTAACTAAAATATCTTCCTTATAATATTGGGAAGAATACCCTTAGGCATTTTCACAAATGAGGCCCAATACAACAAGATGCTCACTTATACAAATTTATAAAAGATAAGGTGTGCTCCCCTTGAGAGCCACTAATATACCCACAAGTAAATGTGAACCTCAATTTTTTATAAAGTCAAAACCAATCCGCCGACCTATAAGAATTTGGATTAAGAAAAAACCCTAGATACTTAAGGCTTGAATCAAAATTTTATTGAGGAAATGGAAGATACACATCTAAAAACCTCAGAGATTCAATGATGACAACACATTAACCAAAATAAATGACTTGGAGAGATTGAATTGTATTCACTTTACTAGGTATAAGGGATCAAGACTTCTTTTTAATTCTAGAAAATCCCTATAAGAGCATGGACATAAAATAAGTGCATCATCAACAAAGAAAATATGTGTAAATCTAGTTTCTATAATTGATAACCTAACATCCTTCAAAGCCCCTCTGCATTTAGACTCCTTTACCAAAACCCTAAGACACTCAGTGACTAAAAGGAAAAGAAAAGGAAACAATGACCACTAGTGTCTGAGACTGCACGAACTTGGAAGAAATTGGAAGGAACTATGTTTTAGCACCCCATCAAAAATTGATTGGATACAACACATGATCCAATATGACAAATTCAAATTCATCCCCAAAATAACTATCAATAGCCATAAATACACCTAGCTAACACTTTTGTATGCTTTTGAAAGGTCTAACTTGAGCATCACTATCAGAGAATTTTCCATATTTATAAAATGAAGGGCCTCCTTAGCGATTTCTATAGCATCATGAATGCAGCGATTGCTGAGGAAACCAAATTAATCCTCTAATAATATTACTAAGAATAGGATTTAGTGTGTTAGCCAACAGTTTAGCCACCACCTTGTACACGACGTTACAAAAGGATATAGCACGAAAATCCTATAATGCCACTACATCTTGTTTTTTCATAATAAAAAACAAGAATGTGGCATTCAAAGCACCAATAATTTTTCTGCACCATTTTTACACCTGAACCACCTTCAACGGGTCCTCTTTAATATGGTCACTGAAACCCATGAAAATTTCCACCATAAAACCATATGATCCTTATCTCTTTCCCTTGTTAAGAGACTGAATAGTATCCAAAATCTCCTCTTCTAAAACATCATCTTCCAATGAGGCATTCATATCTTCATTAAACAAGCGAGGAACCCCACTAAGAACATGCAATATATAAGCTATCGAAAAACTAAACGAATCCTTGAAAGGATCTTCAAATTAATCGACACCAACCTCCACTTTTTCCTAGAATTATTTGACCAGCTCGCTGCTTTAGTTTTCAAGTTTCCATGTTGTATTTAGGTTCTTACGCTAGCTTGCAAACCAATGGGAAAACTTAGTATTATTGTTAACTTCTTGAATCCAGATATCCCTACTCTTAATCCTCCAGTATATTTCCTCTTTAGTCAAGAGATCATGTTATCATTCCTCCAACAATGAGAGGGGAGGACTCTCTTCATATGAGGGAACTCTAGAATGATTTACCTCAAACAACCACATGATCTACTCTTCAACTTCTAGGATATCCTCTTGAGATATATTCCTGAACTTTATGAGACATGATTTTTGGATACTTTACAATCCAACATGAGTTTATCGATGAACTTATGCATGTAATAGGACCCAACATCTTCCTGAAATCGCTTCCAACCTAATAAAACCAAATTTCCATACTCATCCTCCAACAACCATGCATGATTAAACTTCATAGAAGACGATGACTTATTTTCTTCCCTTTCCAACTTACATAAAAAGGGCAAGTTATTCGAGATTACACTGGATTCAACAAATTATTAATAAGGAAACTAACATCTAAGAGAGAGGGAGTCTAAAATAAGAAAAACCTATCCATTCTATTCAAAATACCTTATGCACCTCTACAACCATTTCACCGAGTAGGAACTTGTTTTACTATCTCCAAATATACTAAATGCAAGCCTTCCAACGTATGAGAAAAATCATCTCCCAATAGATCCGGACACGACTAAACACCTCGGATCTTTATGAGCAAGAGAGGAAAGTTGAAATCACCACCAGCAATAACATTATTACTAGAAAGAAAAATTGACATAAACAAACCCTCCCAGTATTTCATGTTATATGAATAAAGGTTGTAGATACTAAGATCCTTGAATTTTGATTCCAAATCTTTATCCAATAGTATAACTTGAATACCCATTCTAAATGACGAAGAAAATATAACTATCAAACCAGGTCTCCATGCGAACAAAAGAGAACCTGACATACATTCCACGCCCATCGTACTGAAAGACCGTTCTTTAAGCCACAGAGAAAAGGCCTTGATAAACTTGTAACATGCGCACATAGTATCCTGAATAAGATCAATGACACAAGGAGAGTGGACTCTAATGATCCTTCTAAGGGATAGCAGCTTAAGGACACCCTCGACCCCACACGAATTAAACAATAAGAAAATCATGGGATTTCCCTATCCAGGGATTTCCCCACTCTAAGGGACCTATAAATCATGGCTTGATTGCCCCTACATATTTTATTTACAGCATTATTGGGTAATCGAAAGAAAGGACTTCCCCCCTGATCCTCCTCTTGGCGGTTTGTTAGGTGAAAGTCCACCTTCAACTAACACATCTTCCATGGATTTAGAATTAGACCATAGACCATAATCAGAGATGACAACAAGTTTGGATAATTTTCCCTGAGCTCATTTATGATCATAATAGTGAGACTAGCCACAAGTTGATATCTTATCCAAGGAAGCTGAAGAGAGGAAAACCCTATACATAGACACGGGTGATTCCACATGGGGAACCAAGGTAAAGGGGTAGGAATTATCACATCTTGTGATCCCATAACTTCACAAAATGGATACAGTTGAGATGCTTCGACTGGTCTCACCAAGGGGGTCCCATACAAGCCAATACTATCCAAAGGAGAGACCACATGACCTGAACAATTCATTAAAAAAGAAGAAATAGTCTTACCGAGAGAAGTAGGTTGGATTACTTTTGATTGCTCCTGGGGATATTTCTCCATGACCACCAGAGCGAACTAATCTGCTCCAGTCGTTGTAGTATCTGGTAGGAAAGAGTCCCAATTACTAGATACATCTTTAGTGGGCTCATCCATAAAAAAAATTGTTCCACTCCTTTGGGAACAATCTAAAGACCGAAATTATTTCACAATGAGCAATAATATTCCCAACTTCATGGCATAAAAGGGACTTTCCAATAGTCTATCCTTTGGATCCTTGTAACCATAGATGAGACTAATTCTATTTCTTTCAAAATACCTTCCCTAATATCAATCTCAACCAATATGTGATCCCATCAATGATCAGGGTTCGAGTCCCGTCCTTCTTCCAGCCTAATGAACTTTTTGATCTTGGTTGCTATAGCTTCAAACATTTCTTTTATCCAATAAGAGAGTGGTAACCCTAGTAAGATGGCGCAAAGATTATGCAAGTTGGTAGGTTCATTACTTGGGTCAAATTCTACCTCCCACTCTTTGAACACTAGACTCTAGAGACACCACAACCACCGAACATCATAAATTGTCTTCATACCTTTGAAATACCTAAAATAAAACACAACCAACATATGGAGAGGATATGGAAAGTTGAATAATTTCCTAACATTGAAACCCAATTATCTTCCATCCAACTATGCAGAGAGATTAGGCACGCCACCTTCCTGCAAAACCTCCCAATTAACTGATTAATGGTATTTGACATGACAGACTTATGTTAAAACCCTTTAGGAATGAATTTCCTATGTTTTTTGTCGAAAAAATTATGCTAAATTTCATATACTATGTAATTAGAGATCTTTATGGTTTTGGGTAGTCTTCTTATAAATTCCATTGAAATGACCTCCCATTCCCATTCTGGAAGGGTTAAAGGTTGTAGCAGTCTAGATGGGTATTGATGCTCACATATAAATAACAAGGAATGTCTTCCATATTAAGATTCGCCCCAACCACAAGCCTTAATGTTTCACCTCTTACCCTAATACACCTCTTCTTTTTGGAAGAGATGATGATTTTTATTTCAGGGGTTTGGACTGTAATTGGATTACCCTTTCCTTGGATATCGACTACAAATTCCAACAAATAGACTTGAACTCCCACAACAATCAAAGTCTAACCGGCATGATCTCTCAAGGGAGATGAAAACAAATATTGATGACTAACTATAGAGCTACCAACATGTGTAGTATTAAACTCACTAGGGTTCGACTCTTAACACCTCACCACCTCCCCACCATCACCACTAGGGATAAAATTTGGTTGATATTTGGCTCCTGTGAGATGCCTAGCTTCCTTCAATTCCATGTCCAATGGGAATATTTGGACGAGAATGGGGGCCAGTTGTATGAACTCTATCGCAACATCCTTCATAATGAATCATGTACCAAACCACTAAAACTTTGATGACTTGACCGAACACTTGTAAAAACCCTAAAAATCGAGCACTGAAAAAACTTCATCATAAATGCATGCTAACCAATATCTTGAGCCTTAGACCTCACCATCACATAATTGTGATTGAATGGTTCATAGTCTCATTATGGTTATTTTAATTTTAGATCTATTTTCGTGAGTCAATCATTGGAATATCCAAGGCACTATGTAGATTAGGCCTTGTTGCATGGCATTTAGATTTTTCTACAATTATTGCAGTTGCTTCTTCAATAATTTTTTCATCCTTTCAAAATATTAAGATTTCCATCCAATTTCTCCTTTGATTTCATGTCTAGCTCTCGTAGCTTATTTCTATGTCTCATGTAGGCCTTAATTGATGCCCTTATACTAGGGTTAAACCCCAAAGAAAACTATTAGCTAATTTCTTGTCTCTTTTAGACTTGGTGGTTTAGTGTGAGAGAAGGTACTTTATCCTTGAATTATACTTCCAAATAGATTAATAGGGATTTTATTACATGTCTTGAGTTGTTGCCAAAATGTAGTAGATTGGACATCAGTCTAGTAGGTGTATCATTGCTTTCAAATTTGTCTTCTATTATCCCAGTTTTGAAAATTTAACGACTTATTTGCTAAGAAATTCCACTTTATGGAATGATCCCTAATTTGGATTTTAAAATCGTTGCACTTTATATATATTCTAGTTACATTTTTTCTCCCCAAAGAATGTCTAAGGTGAAGATAAGATCCTCTTCATTCAACATGTTTTAAAAGGTAGGTGGTTTGGAAGGGTCAAAGTTGCACTTATCTACCTTCATGGTGGAATTCACAATCTTGGTTTTTGTGTGACCAGTTGCAAGTCTCTTTATAGGGTTTCCTTGAGTATTTGTTCATATTGGTTTGGGGCTTCCTAGGTTTACAAGTTCCTCCTAACTACTATCCTCATTTGTTACTGGTATCTCCAAATTGTATGCATCTTCATGGTCTCTCAACCGAGAGAGTTATTTATCCATCAATTTTAATATCATTTGTCATTGTTCCTCAAATAAACATAGTGTATGTTTTTTGCTTACAACTAATGACTTATTAGGTGTACAAGGCTTGGGACCTCCTAGATATACTCAATGAGTATATTCAAGTTGTAATGATACCAAATAATATTGTTTTCCACTAGTTGCATTTAGTATGAAGCAAATATGTTGCACATTGTTAGGTATCATTGCCTCTACGATAGGCCTAGGGTCCGTAGAGGGTGTCCAACATAAGTTTGATGTAGCATATAACATAATTAAAAGGACACTAGGACACCATCAAGTCCATGGCACAATAACCTCCCAACCCATATCAAATTTCAAGGCAACAATATATCACATATCACTTCAATGCCAAAACAAACAATAACATGCCATGATATAAACTATTACAAAAATTCAATAAAAATGAGAGATATAACCCTATGATCCTCCATGTTTATCTGATAGTTCACTGAAATAGATTTTTCCTTTATCCAAGAAAAGGGTCTACTTTGAAACTGAATAAGCTTCTTCATTAAGTTCCCTCTACACATGTTGAAAGATAACTAATTAGATTTCAGAACTAAATATTTGATCTGTTTTTGCCACTGTTCCAAAGAAGCTACCTATAAAATGCATATGTTGTCAATCTAATTTATGGTAATATTAGAATCCCTAACCACTTGTAATTGATGAATTTGTTTTTCCAAATAAAGAATAGTAAAACCAAAAAACAAAGAATGGCTCTCTAAAATTAATTTCCTTACCTAAATTCATTTTCAATTTATACTTTATTAAACTATTAATTATTAAAACAACTTTAACTTACACTTCAATCCATTATCCTATGAAGGTCCATCAAAATAACCTAATAACATATTATCATAAAAACTACCTCTTTACCACTCAAACTAACATCTTTTAACCTAATTATTATTATCACCTTTTAAAATAATTATTATTCTAACTCTACTTTATTCACTAAAAAATGTTTTTCTAACTTTATTATATATCATTATAACTCATCAATAAATTAGATATCATTTATTCATTTGGTAGACCATGCTTTTATTCGCTATCACACCCTATTCTAGAAGTGTTGTCATTACACTCATCACCTACATAATTTATCAAGGTTTTAAAGCATAGCGCCGAACTCCATTGATGGTTATCTACTTGAATCGGTGGCCTTTGAATTGAAGTTAAGAGTTGACCAAGGCCATTGCATTTTTTTTTAAACAGATATTTAATATGCATTTTTTTAAACAGATATTTAATATGCATTTTTTTAAACAGATATTTAAAAAATATATTTGTTTTAAGATGCTATATATGATTAAAATAAAAAAAAATTTAACTGATAAAAAATTATTAGTATATTTATTTAATTAGTATAAATTTATTTAAATTGAGATTTATCAAGTATAAAGAAAAATTTAATTTTTTAGTGTAAATATTTTTATTTTCTTTTTTTTATATGTTTAAAAAAAATTACTCGTAAATTTAAATAAATTTACATTGATTTTTTATTTTATAACCCAATATAAATATTTTAATTACTTTTTTATGTATAAGCCTTAAAAAATTTAGCTTAACAAAGTATAAACCCTTCTAATAATCCCCTTGAATTATTTATATAAATGTAACGGTCCAATGTGGATAAACCCTACTTCCCATGATAAATGTAATTTTAGTAAATGGTGCATGATCAAATTTCAATTATGATAAACAAGAAAATGTCGAAATTATATAACATGTAACCTTCTTCATTAAATATTGAACATTAAAAATATATATTTATTTTATTTTACTGTGAAATGTATATTTAAGATAGCATTACAAAATAATGACGTCTAAAGTTAATATACTTGATACAAGTATATTAACTTTACAAGTCTTACCTCTTTTGTATGTCATCCTTTTGTAATGTTATCTTGCAATTTATGCATTACATGATATAAAAATATATATTTGCATAGCATTCTTGGCCTACATGATATCAAAATGTATTTTGATACCATTGTTTCCCAGCAAGTAAGTAAATTGGTATTTTCTATTCTGGAGGAAGAAATTAAAACGCAGATTGTAGTTTTCAAAGGTTCAATATGTTTTTAAATATACATTTTTAATAGTCTTATGCAAAATCATATTTTTAATATTAATAATTTTGAACTGCCCTATTTCCTTTATTGAAAAACAAATCTTATCATATATAAAGTTGCACTTCTACTTGCATTGCTTGTTATGAAAATTTTGCTTAGACAAGAGGCCCACAATCAAATTTTCAAGCCTATTTGCACCTAGACCAGGATGAAGAACAATTATATCATCCATGACTGAACAAGGATCACTTCCATCATCTCTATTTCCTATACACTAGCCACCACGAACAAAACTCCCATTTGTCAGAACCATGAGATATTTGTCTATCTTATCAAGTACAGGATCCATTCTATCAAACATCCTTGGAAAAGGAGCATTGCTTCCATGCATCTCTTCGAAATCCTTTAGACCAAGAGAATGAGGATGTTGCTTTGGTGGAGTGTCCCATGATATATAATGCAAGTCATGATTGATAGTAGTGTTGTGAAACTCTTGAGCATTGCAAATGACCATGTGAAAATATCCCTACGGAGAAGAAATGAAATTCGCATAATACATTAGAACTGGGCTAGGAAGATTATTGCAATCCTAGATACATAATTCAATAAATATGCGAGATAATACCATCCAAGAAGAACCTAAATTGTATAAAAAACAGAGTTAGATTTCTCTCATCTTATATCTCATGTGAAGATAAGAGAAAAGTGCAAAAGAACTCCACACCTCACATGTGAACAACTTAACTGATGTAGGAACACCTCTATTTTGTGTAACCTAAAAAAACATCGAACTTTTTTGACATGTACAATCCAGGATCTATAATAATTGGTCGTCGTTCCGCACATTCAGATCGTTTCCCAGCTCATTCGGCAGAGAATTTATTGTCTCCTCACTGTAATCTTCTCTATTCCCCATGGGACTCTTCATCATTTGATTTTGGTTCAGCTGCCTTCTACATGGCTTAGTTCACATTGACCTCAGAGACTAATGAGTATGGATCTCATCAAAGAAATATGTAACACCTTATCATTTTTACAATCGCCAATGATCAATTTTACAATGGCCAATGACCAAGGATTGAAAAAAATTTACGATAACATATAGCAAGTTGACTGGATTCCTGAAATCCATTAATTACAGCAAGAGTAAGAAAGTACTAGAGTAAAACAAGCGTTTTCTTAATCAATGCCCTAATATCAAAATAAGCCTGCCATGATGTGGCAAATCATACAAATTTATTAAAAAATGTAACAGAGGTCACATGGACAAAGCATAATAAATCATTAAAAATTGTGACAAAGGTCACATGGTCTTTGTTACCATCCAAGTCACATAGCTTAAGAAGTAGCACCTGCCATCTTCTTTTACATTTGTCACCTCCACTGGCATTAAGAACCATGAAATAGTGAATTATCAATAGCGTAGTAGTTACGAGGTACTTTGCACTAGTTATGAACCAATTATGATCCATCAAAGTTAGACCTCAAGCGTTCTTTCACAACCCAACACTGAATATTTAGTAAGTTTGAACTAAAACAAACTGGAAAGAGAATACAGATCTCTAATGTATACGCTAGTGTTCTTCTAAGGGATAAACATATATGTTGGGATTTCCTTAAATAATATGGAAAGGATCAGACTGGTAGGAGATGATCTAAATATGAGCTTGGTGCCAGAAGAAATCCGACTAAGTATTGATTCGTAATAAGCAATATGCTTATTGTTAGGGTTAACCTTGACTTGAGATCGAGTCAAAGGTGGTTAGGTCTAGCACATGGTTTGGGCACATGGTTTGTTGTAGCCCATGGTATTGTCCCATGGTATTGCATGTGATTAAGCCTTTATAAGGCTTGAGGAGGCTCCATTGTAATTGTACTGTGTACTGTATTGTACTGGATGTGAGTACTGTATGGTACTGGATGTGAGTACTATATGGTACTGGATGTGGGCATTGTATTGTGCTGGAAGAGAGACTGTGAGAGCGTGAAGAGGAAGTGCAGCGGTTTTGCTGCAGGGCGTATCCCTTCATCTTTCTAGACTAAAATAAAAGGACTAGCAAATTTGTTTGTGGACGTAGCCCATCGTTTGGGTGAACCACGTTATATCTGTGTCTCTCTGTAATGTTTAATGTGTTTTTGCATCTTGTTTATTGATTTAACTATATAATTGTTATTGCTCTGCGGTCCTATTTTTCTAACAATTGGTATCAGAGCCAAAAGGTCTATTTGGTTTGTAGGAAAGAAGGGTTCCTGGTTCGAGTGGGAGCAATGGCGGAAGAAAGAAAGTTTAGGGTCGATAAATTTAACGACCAAAACTATCAGTTATGGAAGATGCAAATGGAGGACTATCTGTACCTACCGTTGGGCGGAAAAGCAAAACAGCCAGCGGCTATGAAGGATGAAGAATGGGAGGTTCTTGACAGAAAGGCACTAGGAACAATACGGCTATGCCTGGCTTCGTCAGTGGCCTTCAATATTTCGAAAGAAATAACAACAGAGGGTGTGATGAGCGCATTAAGTAAGCTCTACGAAAAACCCTCGGCTTCTAACAAGGTATTTTTAATGAAGCGTTTATTTAATATGAAGATGTCGGAAAGTGGATCTGTTGCTGACCATTTAAATGAGTTTAATACACTTACCAGCCAGTTAAGTTCTATAAAAGTGAACTTTGATGATGAGGTTAGGGCTCTTCTAATCTTGTGCTCATTGCCAGAAAGCTGGAATAGCTTGGTCATGGCTGTAAGTAACTCTGTCCCTAGTTCAAGCACTCTTAAGTTTGATGATGTTGTTAGTGTTATTCTTAGCGAGGAAATGCGAAGGAAAAGAACAGGTGAGACATCAAGTAATGCATTGACCATGGAGAGCAGAGGGAGACAAAAAGAGAGAGGAAGGAGCCCAGGAAATTGCGGCAAGTCTAAAAAGGGAAGATCCAAGTCCAGATTTGGAAAAATAGAATGCTGGAACTACGGTAAGAAAGGACATCTAAAGAAAGACTGCAGAGCACCAAAGAAGAAAGGTGAGAGGTAGCAAGAGACTACCCAGGAAGCAAATGTAGCAGGTTATGTGTTACAAGATGCTTTGAATTAGATAATACTAGTGATTACTGGGTAGTAGATTCAAGGGCTTCATGTCATGCTACACCCCATAGGAAATTCTTTTATGATTATGTTCAAGGTGATTTTGGGCATGTGTTATTGGGGGATGATGAACCATGTAAAATTGTTGGAAAGGGTAAGGTACGGATTAAACTAAATAATGGAAATGACTGGTTGCTAAAGGATGTAAGGCACATTCCTGCTATGAAAAGAAACATGATCTCAACAGGGCAGTTGGGAGATGGCGGTTGTTTGTCTACGTTTGGAGAAACGTGGTGGAAGGTCACTAAAGGATCAATGGTAATTGCAAAAGGAAATAGGATAGGTACGTTATATTTATGTCCTCATAACACTGATTATTCTATTTCTGTAGCTTCCACAGAAACAGGTGTAGCGTTGTGGCATCATAGGCTTGGCCACATGAGTGAGAAGGGGATGCAGATTCTCCACTCAAGGAAACTACTTCTAGATCTTAAGCAAGTAAGTTTGGAATTTTGTGAGAACTATGTTTATGGAAAACAGAAGAGAGTTAGATTTCTCAGGGTTGGGAAACAAAAGAAGAGTGAAAAGTTAGAGCTTGTCCATACAGATGTATGGGGACCAGCTCAGGTACAATCTCTTGGTGGCTCTCGTTATTATGTTACTTTTATTGATGATGCAACTAGAAAAACTTGGGTTTATTGCATTAGATAGAAATCTGATGTGTTTGATACTTTTAAGAAGTGGAAAGCTTTGGCTAAGAATGAGACAGGAAAAAGGTTGAAATGTCTTAGATCTGATAATGGAGGCGAGTACTACAGCAAGGAGTTTGACAGTTACTATTCACACAATGGGATTCGCAGAGAGAAGACAGTCCCTGGAACACCCCAAGAAAATGGCGTGTCAGAAAGGATGAACAGAACGATCATGGAGCGTCCAAGGTGTATGAGATTGCATGCAGGGTTGCCCTTACAGTTTTGGGCTGATGCTGTAAACACTGTTGTTTATTTAATAAACAGAGGGCCTTCAAGCGCTTTGGATGGTGGAATTCCAGAGGAGGCATAAATAGGTAAACAGGTAAAATACTCATTTCTGAGAACTTTTGGTTGTGAAGAATTTGTCCATATTGATAAAGATGATAGAACAAAACTTGAGGCTAAATCCAAGAAATGTACCTTTATTGGATACGGGGTTGATGATTTTGGTTATCGCTTATGGGATCTTAAAAATCGCAAAATAATTAGGAGTAGAGATGTAGTATTCAATGGAAAGGTCATGTACAAAGATCGGTTGCAGGGAAAGAAAGAAGAAAAGGAAAACACAGAGTACACAGTGCTTGATGAAATCAAAGAAAATGAATTTCCAAAAACAACATAAAATCAAGAGCAGAAGCAGGTACCTGAAACTCCTGCAACTGTAAGAAGGTCTACCAGGTTAAGTAGACCCCCTAAATGATTCTATCCTTCACTGTATTATTTATTGATGACTGATTCTGGTGAGCCAGAATATTTTGAAGAAGCAATGCAGGTAGAAACTAGAAAGAAGTGGGAGTAAGGCATGGATGAGGAGATGGACTCATTGCTAAGAAACCAGACTTGGGATCTGGTTAAGTTTCCTGCAAAAAAAAGGGTATTGCAAAATAAATGGGTTTATAGGTTGAAGGAAGAAGATGGAGGAAAGAAGCGGTACAAGGCTAGACTTGTTGTAAAGGGGTTTGCACAAAAGAAAGGTATATACTTTGATGAAATATTTTCTCCTGTTGTTAAAATGACTTCAATTAGAACTATTTTAAGTCTAGTGGCGGTAGAAGATTTGCATCTTGAACAATTAGATGTAAAAACGGCCTTTCTCCATCGGGATTTGGAGGAAGAGATTTATATGCAGCAGCCACAAGGGTATGAGGTCAAAGGGAAGGAGAATTTGGTTTGCAAGTTAAAGAAGAGCTTGTATGGCCTGAAGCAAGCTCCAAGGCAGTGGTATTTAAAATTTGATAAGTTTATGATAGAACAAGGTTATGATAGATGTCATTCTGACCACTGTGTTTATTTCAAGAGGCTAGATAACGGAAGATATATTATCTTGTTATTGTATGTGGATGACATGCTTGTTGCAGGGTCTAACATGCAGGATATAAATGTGCTCAAAAGAAAACTAAATAAATCATTTGCGATGAAGGATTTGGGTGCTGCAAAGCAAATCCTTAGTATGAGAATAAAAAGAGACAGGAAAAATCGCAAATTGACATTGTCTCAAGGTGAGTACATAGAAAAGGTGTTGCAGAGGTTTAGAAGGCAGAATGCAAAACCAGTCAGCACACCTTTGGCAAGCCATTTCAAGCTAAGCAATCATATGTGTCCAGAGACACAGGAATAGATAGATTACATGTCCAAGATTCCCTATTCATCATCAGTTGGGAGATTGATGTATGCCATGGTGTGCACAAGACCAGATATTGCACATGCAGTGGGAGTTGTTAGCAGGTATATGAATAATCCAGGTAAAGAGCATTGGAAAGCAGTACAGTGGATTCTCAGGTATTTGAGAGGTACCACTTCTCATGCATTATGTTTTGGAGGTTCAGAAACTATTCTACAAGGATATGTTGATGCAGATATGGCTGGTGATAAAGACAGTAGGAGGAGCACCACAGGGTATGTGTTCACTGTAGGTGGAACAACAGTAAGTTGGATTTCAAAACTGCAACAAGTTGTTGCACTTTCAATAACGGAAGTAGAGTATGTTGCTGCTATAGAGGCTAGTAAGGAGATGATTTGGTTGTAGAGGTTCATGGAAGAATTGGGTAAGAAACAGGAGAATAGTAGGTTGTACAGTGACAGCCAGAGTGCCATTCATCTTGCAAAGAACTCAGTCTTTCATTCAAGGACTAAACATACAGAACTCAAGTACCACTTCATAAGATCTGTTCTAGATGAAGAACTGTTAAAACTGGAAAAGATTCACACTAGCCAGAATCCTGCAAACATGTTGACAAAGGGAGTAACCAGAGAGAAACTAAGTTCCTGCTCGGTTTCTGTTGGCCTTAAAGCATGAAGGTGAAAAGAAGAAATTTTCCAAGTCCAAGGTCCAGCAAGTGCAGCAGCGGTAGAGTTGCTGTTATTAGTCACCATGAAGGCACATAAAAATGTAATGGAGCGGTTTGCATGTAAATGGGCATATGGCTGTAAGACCTGGTAAGGCATGCATACCCCTGGTAACTTACTGGTAAAGTCGGGAGATAGACCTAGGTGATAGGGGGGTGTATGTAAGATTCCTCGGTAAATACTTGAGGGGAGTTGGTGATTACTCCAAGTCAAGTTTAAAGGGGGGATTGTTAGGGTTAACCTTGACGTGAGATCGAGTCAAAGGTGGTTAGGTCTAGCACATGGTTTGGGCACATGGTTTGTTGTAGCCCATGGTATGGTCCCATGGTATTGCATGTGTTAACCTTGACTCGAGATTGAGTCAAAGGTGGTTAGGTCTAGCACATGGTTTGGGCACATGGTTTGTTGTAGCCCATGGTATTGTCCCATGGTATTGCATGTGATTAAGCCTTTATAAGGCTTGAGGAGGCTCCATTGTAATTGTACTGTGTACTGTATTGTACTAGATGTGAGTACTGTATGGTACTGGATGTGGGCATTGTATTGTGCTGGAAGAGAGACTATGAGAGTGTGAAGAGGAAGTGCAGCGGTTTTGCTGCAGGGCATATCCCTTCATCTTTCTGGACTGAAATAAAAGGACTGGAAAATTTGTTTAT
>LPNX010834462.1:13291-121314 GCA_001517045.1 Pseudotsuga menziesii | reverse complement strand
ATTGTTTATTTCTATTGCATATTGGAGAAGATTGATTTCTGGAGTCTAGCTGTCTGTTGTGGTACCCCAAGCCATAGGAATTTCTCTCCGTAACAATGGACGTAGCCCATCGTTTGGGTGAACCACATTATATATGTGTCTCTCTATAATGTTTAATTTGTTTTTGCATCTTGTTTATTGATTTAACTGTATAATTATTATTGCTCTATGATCCTGTTTTTCTAACACTTATCTGAAGCCTTAGGTGGAATATCAAGCGATTTTGAAGTTTATGCAAGGATTCATATTCCTCATGCCCAGATTTGTTGGAAAACTACTAAATAGGCTAAGATTTCTTTCTTTGTCCAGGTTAAATAGGTGGTTATATGTTCATTTTCTATTACATTTGAATATTCCCATTGCCTACTCCCTCCTTAGCCAAAATCCTTGTCTTTTCAAGGGGCCATCGCTCTTCACTTGCATGCTTTCAATAATCAATAAAACCACCCGGGGATTTGGAATTGGAATGTGAATACCTGGAAAGTTGAAACACTGTGTGAGACAGGCACCTTATGGATTCCAGTACCCATATTTGCCTAGGAAAAGAATGATTTCTTACACAATATACACAGAGGGATGCAAACTCCAAGGTAATATTTAGAACTCGAATATGAGGACGTTCAGACCATTGTTAACATTTGTTATTATTATGCGCAGAAAGACGATTGGATTGTTTATATTGTTCTTTCTAAAAATATTTTGAATTACTGTGTGTATTGCAGAATGGTGCAACCATATTTTGTCTCAATAAATGTTCTATGGGTACTCATCGTCAGGTTTTTGGTTTTAATTTGGACGATATCAGGTGTCCTTGTGCTCTATGCAAACTTGCAAAGCCATTATGATTTTTTTCAATTTATCAAGCAATATATATCTTTCAGAACCGCCCAACCTTCCGAGTCTATCATTTCCTCTTCTGAATTGCGCCATCGATATCTCTTTAGCTCTGGGATTCAAAAAATCTCTCTACCATTTCTAGAGCAGCACATTCATCTACTTCCCCATTCACTGCATTTTCCTTCTCGCCATCACCACAAAGATGGAGGCCATGAAAACTCAATGGAAGAGGCGCACCACCATGATGGCGGCCATGGCTCCTCAACAGAGGAGGCACACAATTTTCACAAAGATGTTTCAAAGGGATGCATGGCTGTATACGTGGTAGGCTGTGAAGGATAAGACCGATAGCGTGTTTTGGTAGGCAGTGATTGTTATATTTTTATCATTTAAGCAATATGATCTTAGGATCTTATATGAGAGAATAACATGCACAACAATAATCACAAGAGATAAGAGACACAAAGAATTTTCCTTGGGGAAACCATAAAGGAGAAAACCCCGCAACTTCCTCATAGATAGAATGAGCACTAGTAGCAAAAGTAAAACCAAAAAACATAAAGATGATCTCCAATAGCTGATCTCTCTCACTTAGGCCAGCACTTCCTCTCTCACTCATGTGCCTCAGTTGAGTGTGTGTGTGACAAATAGAGAGTCTCACTCTCTATTTATACTAGTTTCTGACTTGACAATTACTTACCAAAGCCGACATCTCTAGGAGAGTCTAATAACCCTAGTGCCCCACAACTATGGGGACTTTGCCCCCCAAATCAAAAAGGAGGGTTAACCTCAACTCAATTGTGGGGACTATTGCCCCGAATTACAACGGAGGGTTAACCTCATTGAATTTACATGACTTTATTATATTAATGATTCTCCCAATAGGAACATCGGGGTACAATATATGAAATATACAAGTGAATACATTCTGAAGTTACAAATACATCAACACTCCCTCTTAACTAGGAAGGTATTCTCTTGACAGAATTCATCAGCACAAGTATTCTTCTCTGGATCATCATCAAGTCTAGATCATCACTGGACCATCATCATTGGATCATCATCAAGTCTGGTTCATCACTGGACCATCATCACTGGATCATCATCAAGTCTAGATCATCACTAGATCATTATCAAAGCTTAATCATCATTGGATCATCCACAAAGCTGGATCATCACTGGATCATCAACACTGCTTTCGCTATCCCAAACAAATGGTGCTATCTCTCAATTCTACTCATCACAGGAAGTTCTATAGAGCCAGCCCTTTTTCATGCTGGTTGTAGTCCTAGCCTCCACGTAGGTCTTCATCTTCTTAAACACTTATATTTGACCATGGAAGGAACACATCCAAGAACCATGTCAGAAAGGCCCGCCCAACACTTACATCTGACCATGGGAGGAAGACATCCACCACCATGTCAAAAAGGCATGCCCAACACTCACATATGACCATGGGAGGAACACATCCACCACCATGTCAGAAAGGCCTGGCACTCACATCTAACCATGGGAGGCCCAGCCTACCACCATGTCAGAATGGCCCAACACTTACATCTAACCATGGGAGGCCCAGCCTGCCACCATGACAGAATGGCTCAGCACTTACATCCGACCATGGGAGAAACACATCCAAGAACCATGTCGGAAAGGCTCAGCACTTATATCTGACCATGGGAGGAACACATCCAAGAACCATGTCGAAAAGGCTCAGCACTTATATCTAACCATGGGAGGAACACATCCAAGAACCATGTTAGAAAGGATCAGAATTTATATCTAGCCATGTGGGGAACACATCCCGCATCCATGCTAGAAAGGCTCAGCACTTATATCTAGCCATGTGGGGAACACATCTCGCATCCATGCTAGAAAGGCTCAACACTTATATATAGCAATGTGGGGAACACATCCCGCATCCATGCTAGAAAGGCTCAACAATTATATCCAACCATGGAAGGAACTAATCCTACCATGTCAGAAAGGCTCTACACTTATATCTTCCCATGGAAGGAAACAATCCTACCATGTCAGAAAGGCTCTACACTTACATCTTCCCATGGAAGGAACCAATCCTACCATGTCAAAAAGGATCTGTACTTATATCTACCCATAGAAGGAACCAATCCTACCATGTCATAAAGGCTCTACAATTACATCTTCCCATGGAAGGAACTAATCCTACCATGTCAGAAATGCTCTGCACTTATATCTGCCCATGGAAGGAACCAATCCTACCATGTTAGAAAGGCTCTCGGACTCATCACTTCCCCTTGGAAGGAACCTCGATCTAGAGAACAACAAGCTTCTCCCTAAAATACTCAAACTTCACTATGGTCATTTCTAGCATAGAATCACATCAGGGCTGATTACATGCAAAGATAACCTACGAGCTTCGCTAGGACCAATTACATTCGAGGACAACCTACAGGACCGTTTACGTCTGAACAACAAAATTTTATGCTCAAACAACTTGTCTAATCAGCTATTCTAGAACTCCCTCTTTCGAGGGATCTCGATCTGGATCACATACTAGAGCTTCACTACTCCTCTCTGCATCATACAAAAATGCAAGTGGCAACATATTTTTCCTTGGATGTACTGAGCACCATACATGATTCCTTCCTGGTAAACCAAGAGATCACACCTGATCCCATACTAAAGCAACGCCCCAAAGTGCTCTTCCTATCAATGGCACTACTTTTCCAATCCAAATCCACATAACCCTCAAGGTTAATCTTCTTATTTTCTTCATACTTGAGCCCATAGTCAACTGTACCCTTTAGGTACCTCACTGCATGCTTTGCAACCATTAGGTGAACATGTCTTGAATCTGTCAAGGACATCAATTTGTTCACAAGAAAGCAAGTATTTGGTTTCATATTTGTTAGGTACATCAATGACCCAATCATCTGACGATACATCATAGCATCAACCGACTCTGATGAAGCATTACTTAATAGCTTCATGTTCAATGCCATAGGTATGCCATAGGTGTGGCCATGGCCTTGCAATCCATCATCCTGAACCTCTTCAGGATCTCCACTGCATACTTCCCTCTTCCAAGGGGAATTCCATCCTCACTCTTCCACACATCACTGCCTAGAAGTAGTGCATCATATCCAAGTCCTTCATCTTGAACTCAGTAGCAAGTCTCCTTCTTGCAACCTTAATGAGTTCCTCTTTGTTGTCAGGAGCATCATTGGTCTTCCACCTTCAACCTTGAAGCAAAGGTTGGAATCCGCTTTAATCTTAGTAAATCCTAGAGCCATCAGTAATTTGGTCATCCTGTCATACCATGTCAAACCTTGGGAACTTCTACAGTCACTCCCTCTGAAGTGGAGCATCATTCTCCCTCTGCCTTTCGTACTCTATGTATTGACACATTCTGTACTGGAGTGACAAGTAGCTTCCTATGCTACTGATATTCTATGTATCCATCTAGGGTCACTGGATATCAAGATCCTCTATCTTGAAAACGTTCTCCTCGCACCCAACTGTGAGCTTGTCATCCTCTATAGGCTTCCATATTCAACCTTGTAGCAAAGGTTAAGATCTTCATCACTCTAAGTGATCTTCAAGCTCCTCATGTATGTGTTATCCCATGGGTGCCTTCTGAGCTCGTACAAGGCCTTCTTTCATTTTCACACATGATTATGCCTGTCATGTGTCTTTCTAGTGGCTGCAAATGGCTCTTCGTAGTCTATGCCTTCTTTCTGTGAGAAGCCTCGTGCTACGAATCTTGCCTTGTATCCCACAATGTTTCCCTTCAGGTATCGATACTCCATCCTAGACATCATTCTTCTTGAGCTGGTATTCTCCTTCCCTTTCTTCTTGGCTACTTATTCATAGCTGTAAGGTTCTGCATCAATGATGTCGCTCATAACTGCATTCGTCATATTTCTTCATTCTTGGATTATTTCTCGAACTATCATCACTTGTTCTTTGGAACAAGTCTCATCCTTCTTTTCTTGTTGGTGATTGTACATGATATTTCCTACAAGTCAAATGCATTAGTTGTATGGTTAGAAACATTTCATAAGGAATATTCATAATGGAAAATTCTTATGCATAAATATATGATCATGCAACTATTTTAGCCAATACAACATTCATCGATATCTCATGGAAACTTTCTAGATGCCTTCCATATCTACCATGACATCATTGAGATTGTGTAGTAATCCAATATGTCAGTAAGAGGTTTCATTCTAGATAAGTAACAATGGAGAGTTGTATAGCACCATGAACTACTTACCCATCACATGCATATTAGTAGTATACTGTCATTAATGCAAACATTCTATCATGCATAACACATCAACTGAATATAAACAATGCATAACAATAACAATAACAATTGAATACTTATCTTTATTTGTTTCGTGGGTAGACTCCTTCTTTAGCCTTCAGATTCATCATCTTCTTCATTAATAACAACATCATTTCTTATCCAAATGCTAATATGGATAGGAGGTTCTTCAAGAGTTGAGTCCTTCGTATTCCTCATCTCTTAAGGGATCTTCTTTGTATCATGAGAGCTTGATCTTCAGTTTCTCCCATCTTCTCTTCTCTTATTATGAGTCGAGCTTATTCTTGTGTGCACTCTTCCTAGAGTCTGTTGAAGGTGATCACTTCTTTCTCTCACACATTCCTTGAATGAATGAATCCCATGATCCTTGATAGAATCACCAATGATGCTCTATTCCTTGACCAAGTTATTCCTATGTAAGGCTTTAGCCTCATCTCCCTCTGGAAATGGAACCTCTCCACTTATGTAGGTGTCCAATTCATTTTATTGAAGAACCAGTGGAATCCTATACTTCCATTCTTGGAATTTTTCAGCTCACCAATCTCTTCGTCAAGTTGGTGTGATTATTCATCTTGAAATGAGAACCTCAACTATAAATAGCAAAAGATTAGATCTTATCGATTTGAGGTGTATGTCCTGATTCCGGAGTTGACTGATCTAGAGTTTGTCATAGAAACCCTAATTTTAAAAACTTGGAATCTTTTAGATCTGATTGGATATAAATATGGACCTCTTCAAGGCGAGTTGTCCAATGTACTCCTTTTCTAAAAACAGTGGAGGGAAGCTCCCGAAACAGGAAGCCCTAGTTTTTCAATTTCCTCTGCAGAAATTCCTAATATTGTTTCTACGGTATCTCCAAAATTACTGCTTCTCTATGTATAAAATTTCATACTAAGGTATCCTTGTATTTCCTCTTTCCAACACCATAGGTTTGAGAAGAATTTGTTTTTCCAATTGGGACTTATGAGAGTTTTCCCAATGTGACTTATTTAGGGACTGGTCAGCATAGTGAACTTGTACGGTCTGCCATGTGTCCCTGTTTCATCATCAGGGTCTGAACCTTTTACCATAGAAATTAAAATCCATTCCCTATCTAGAACAACTTGATAAATTTCATTTGAACCTTCATAGCCTGAGATATAGCAATTCTCCCTAGGTGTCCTGTTTAGGGATGAATCCTGGAAGAGGCTAGAACCCTGATTTGGAGGAATCAAATCTCCCAGAATATAGCAAATATGAGGCTAAAAATTTTACACAAGGTACATCAAGATTTTATGTTTGTCCTGTGAAACTTTCATCCCCTGAGACTTCTTCAATCCCGAGATATAGAAAATTTACCAAAACTACCAATTTTAGTATTTTAGGGTTTTTCAGGCCCAGGGTCAAACTAGGGTTTGACTTTCCCGTAGTTTCACTCAACCAAAAAATTCGACCTTGGTCTCTAAACTTCAATTTTGATGAGGAGATAAATCATATGCTGGGCTCACTCATAAATTCCTCTTCTATAAAAATCCCTAATTTCCCACAGCAAAAACTGAAAAATGCACGGAATCAAATTCTGCTTCGACAAAAAGATGCGCCCTTCAATAGAGAGTCAGCCTAGCCTCCTTTTGCTGATGATATATGGATAGAGACCCAAAAATTTATAATCCCTAGCTTCTACAGCTGCACAGTATCTTCTTCTCGGGTTAACTCTGATACCATGTTATATTTGTATCATTTAAGCAATATGATTTTAGGATCTTATCTGAGAGAATAACATGCACAACAATAATCACAAGAGACAAGAGACACAAAGAATTTTTCTCGGGGAAACCATAAAGGAGAAAACCCCGCAACTTCCTTAGAGATAGAATGAGCACCAGTAGCAAAAGTAAAACCCAAAAACATAAAGATGATCTCTGACAACTTATCTCTCTCACTTGTGCCAGCACTTCCTCTCTCACTCATGCGCCTCAATTGAGTGAGTGTGTGTGACAAATAGAGAGTCTCACTCTCTATTTATACTAGTTTTTGACTTGACAATTACTTACCAGGGCCAACATCTTGAGGAGAGTCTAATAACGCTAGTGCCCCACAACTGTGGTGACTTTTCCCCCCTTATCAATAAGGAGGGTTAACCTCAACTTAATTGTGGGGACTATTGCCCCGACTTACAACGGAGGGTTAACCTCATTGACTTTACATGACTTTATTATATTAATGATTCTTCCGATAGGAACATCGGGGTACAATATATGAAATCTACAAGTGAATACATTCCGAAGTTACAAATACATCAACAGTGATTTTTTTTTTAAATTTAATAAATACAAGGGCTGCACCTCATTGAATTTTGTCAGACGACGAAAGCTGGAGTAGAGTCATCCCTTAAATAACACCTTTGGTGTAATTACAATCAATTAATTATTTTAATAATCAAATAATGTATTTTGTTTAAATATATTTTCTATACTACTAGCATAGATTTATTTTAACTTTGTCTTCAACATCCATCTTAACTCTAGCTCTAACAATTATATTTTAATGGATTTGATCTCTTTTCAAACTTGGTAAAGCCACACTTAAGATAAGTCTATATTAATACTAAATCATCTATACACAATAAAAAATAATTAAATATATATATAGTAATTAAGGTGTTACATATATTTGAATAAATCATAGTTGATAGCATCATGGATTGTTATACTATTAAACTTATGAAAAGGTTTTAGAAGGTTGTTCTTCTTAATTTTCGAAAGGTACATGACATCATTACAATTTGATTCTTCAATTCTGGTCTTTTGCATAAATAAATCTAAAAGGTTAAAAGGTTAATAATTAACATCAAATTAAATTGACATTTTTTATAAAATATGAATAATTAACATTTTTTTTAAATGTAAGAATTACTATTTATTCTTCAATTCTGAACTTTTGCATAAATAAATCTAAAACATTAAAAAGTTAATAATTAACATCACATTAAATTGACATTTTTATAAAATATGAATAATTAACATTTTTTTTTAAATGACTTTTTTTAACAAATGTAATAATTAATATCATATTAAAATAACATTTTCAAAATGTAGTTCATGAAGTTAAAGTAATTGGTAATGAATAATTAAGATGAGAAGTAGTAAAATGAAAAGTGAGTTTAAATTTCTTATGGATACTTATTTAAAAAATAAAAATTTTACAAATAAATAAAAATAAAAATAAAAAAACATTTAACATCACATTAAAAGGACACTTGTCAATTTAAAGACATGAAAGTTAAAATATTAAAAAATTGATATCAATATATTTTTTAACATAAAGGTTATAAAGTTTTATATAAAAAGGGGAAGTGCAGAGATCAAGCTCGGCTTCATACATGGAATATTTGGCATATTTGTAATTCATCCCCGCTGATGCAAGAGCCAAAAATCATAATATTTAGATTACTCTGGCTTTTGGTCATGGGTATGAGCCATAAATTAACTAAATTTCAACTATAATTCCTGTAAAAAATGCCCTCAATTTTATTGTTGTGAAAATTATGGTATATAGTGGATTGAGATGGGTGAATCCACTTTTCCATTTTCATAAGCCTGGATCTTGGTGAATTGAAACGCTCAGATTTTTGCTCTATGTCTCAACAACCTAAGTCGTAGAATGGAAATTGTAGCACCCTTCCTCTCCTCGTTCTTCTGGCATGGCTTAAATTCTATGGGATTGACCATAATATTTTCCACAAGTCTCGAATGATTTCCCACTGTTCTTATCAATTAAGTTGAGTCCTTGTTTACAGTTAGACTCCATCCATAAACCGTTTCCAATCCAAGATTTAGGTGCTTTGCAGCGTTGGGAACACACCCCGAAGTTCCCTTGAGTGGTTTTAAAATGGTCCAACTAAGATGCAAGAGGAATTGTTCACTAAGCATCTGAGGCGCCAAGAAGGATTGCTCTAAACCATGGAATCAAGAAGCAAAGAAGAGTTGTCTTTTCCATAATGATCAAACCAACTATCCACTACTTTATGCCACCTATAAGCATCAATTTCAACATGCATCGAAATCCCATGAATTAGGTGAGCTTGCATTCGAGGTTTTGATAAATTCATTGCACATTTTTTCATGGAGAAATAATAATGGCTTTGATGTTGTAGCTTATTTCTAAGGTTCCTGGAGTGAGGCAAACTCCCTGATTGGCCATTTGATCTACTTTAACACTCTCGTTATATGATAGAATGAATAGG
This sequence comes from Pseudotsuga menziesii, assembly GCA_001517045.1. Classification (NCBI taxonomy): domain Eukaryota; kingdom Viridiplantae; phylum Streptophyta; class Pinopsida; order Pinales; family Pinaceae; genus Pseudotsuga; species Pseudotsuga menziesii. Next base: position 111,901 of record LPNX010834462.1, on the reverse strand, counting down.
ATTCCAATTGATCAAGAAGCTCCCTGATGTGTCTACATAGTTGATTGCCATATGGTAAGATTTCTTTCAGCCTCCCTTGAAACTAGTGAATAACAATGAGTGAATACCCCACAATAGTGATTCTTCTTGTGTTCCAATGCTTTAGAAGTCGAAGTCCCTCCCAAAGAGCCCAGAACTCATCCCAATTGTTCGTAGCATGCCCCAAACCTCAAACATACTTATCTTTTTTTTCTCGTCAAGATTTATTAGATTCCTCCTGCTCGAGCCACCACTAGATTCCCTTTCAAGGCTCCATCAAAGAATAAGAAACATCCACCACGCTCCTACATCCATATTTCCAAGTCAGAATTTTCCATTATGAGACATAAGTTTTGTTTTAGCATTGGCTTACAGAGAGAGTTTGGCTTTCCAAATGTGGCTTTGATGCCATTCATTTAAATCTTTTCCAAAAATGTGAGATCATCCCATTCCTTTGGGTTTACTCCTTTAGCATTCAAAGCATCACTGAGGAGAAGGATTGTCATGTTTGCAACCTCTATCGGATAAAGGATCAGATGTTTGGAAATGGATTTGTTTCTGGCTAGCCAAATCTTCCAGCACAGATATTTCAGAAGCGTAGTCCAGAATCAAGAAAGATTGGAGCTTTCTTGAAGTGGGCAAAAATAGTTGTGTTTCCAGCAGATAAACATGCCCTCCTAAGTTGTAGGTATTGTCTCTAATTGGCCTATTGTTCCTAGAGCATGAGACTAAACATCATGTGAGAAGGGGCAGGTTTGAAATAGATGTCCAGAAGTTACACCGTCGCATCTACAGAATACCATCCATGAGGGGCCTTGGATGCTTCTTTTAGCCATATTTTCTACGGTTAAAACTTTACCATGCACTATCATCCAACATAATGTAATGATTTTTGGGAGGCCATCAGCATGTCATATGCTTCTCCATAAAGATGAACAGGGGGGAGACAATAATTCTGCAAGAACTTACCATCCTTTACATCATACTCTTGATAAGGGGAGGAAGTCCAAATTCTTAGGTTTTTTTGGGTGACCAAGATGAGAGCTTTATCTTTTAAAAGAGAAAACATAAGTTTGTGTTGATCTTCTAGATGTGGGGGGATGTCCTCAATTTTCCAATCTTTCCAAAACTCTGTCTGTGTATTCCAATCAGCAATGTCATAAAGGTGGATAATTCCTTTGCTATTAGTCCATTGTCGAAGAGTATGAAGGTCCTGCTACCCCTCAAGGGGATCAAATCCCATTATTTTATCTTCCCATATCTTTATCTTTCTCCCATTACCTGGCTTCCAACCTAGATTGTCTATAATGAGAATAGCAGCTACCTTGCAAAGTCGCCAGATATGTGAACCTTTCCCTTCCCATTTTAATTTTTCCATTCTGGATAAATTCATTCTCCCAAGATACTTCATCCCCAAGGGAAATTTCCACCATTCCCTTTATCCTATTGCTAATCTCCAATCTATCTTAACCCCCATTTCCATATTCATGACATGTATATCCTTGATCCCAAGCCTCCCCGTTCCTTTGGAAGCTTAACAGTATGGCAGTTAATGAGGTGGAATTTATTCCCAATTGATTTCCTGCCTTGCGACAAAAATTTTCTTAGGAGCATGTCAGATGGCTTATAACTCCTTTTAGATCAAGGATAACACGGAATTTATCAAGACTATTATTCCTGCTAGATTCAACCATCTTGCCCCCAAGAATGGTTTTTCTTCTTAAACTTTTTCATTACTTCTTCCCAATTTGACATGGAAGAGGATCCAAGAGAGATCGATATGCCAAGGTATTTAAAGGATTGCCAATTGCCAGATAAGCGGAATTCCAATAAGATAGAGATTGATCTTAAAAGAGACTCTGGGAAATTCTTGCCGTGAATTTGGATTTTTATTTTATGCATCAGTCCTTCAGAGAGAGATAGATAAATGTCCAGCACCTTTTTAAAATGCCAAGCTATCACCTTGGATGCTCCTCCTAACAGGAGAGTATTGTCAAGAAACTTCGAGTGATTGATTGTCTTAACATTACTGACTATGGACAACCGCGATAGGTTTCCTTCTAACTACTCATATTCTATTTTCTTGTGTAGAATCACATCCTTTATTATATATAGTAGAGGAGAAAGAGGGAAACCTTCTCATAACCCCCTTGTGGCTTGGAAGAATTTGGTAGGTCTTCTATTGACCAACGGGGCAATCCAGGCTTGGATCCAATTCAAAAAGTCCTTATTAAAGCCCTTTTTCTCATGACTACAAAAAGAAATGCATGTCTTACCCGATCAAATGTGTTTTCCATGTCTAACTTGACGATGATACGTCGTTCTCTGCTCTCCTTGCTTGAGTGCAAAGCCTCTTATACCAAGATAATATTATCAAGAAATTTTATATTTTGCATAAACCCTCCTTGGTTCTCAGATATAAACTTGGGGATAAAGAATTTGAGCCAATTGTCTAGGATCTTTGTGAGAATTTTATAAGTTGAGTTGCAAAATGAGATAGGAATAAATCTAGAGAAATCAATCAACTTTGATTCTTTTGGAATCAGACTTTTTGCTTGATTCTTGTGAAGTTCAGCATTCTAAGAAGGTTTTTTTTAATGAGTTTCTAGCAGACTCGAAAAAAGTGGATTGAAAATCCGTCCGGACGTGGAGCTTTGTCAAGTTCAAGGTCCCAGATTTCATGGACAACCTCTCCTTCTACAATCTCCTTTGTTAATATATCTCTGTCTTCTTTTACTATCCACGTGGGTAAATCTTCTAGATAAGAGTATAACTCTTCTTGATCTAGAGCCTTATATTCTATATATAAATTTTTTAAATGTAGATAGGCTTATTCTTTTATTTATGGGAATGTGTTTATCTTTACTCTGTCATACTTGTTTTTCTCTTTAACTTTGTTTCACAGCTCTCTTACCTTTGTTTTCTTGTAAAAGAAGTTGGTATTTTGATCTCCTTCCTTTAGCCATATACTCCTAGACGTGAGCTATCAATATTCCTCCTGTTGCCTATTTAGATGGGAAAGATTGCATGTAGATCTTTTTTTTTTATTTTTGGATTAACTGCTCAATTACTTCTTCTTTCTCAATTGTTAAACAGATATCAATTAGATTCTTCCCGACCAACTTTTTTTGCAGATGTGGAGGGCAGAAGTGTTCTTTTTCTTTTCCTACCGCTTTAATGAATGCTTCACCTCTTTTAATTTGGATTCCCAAACAAAAATTGTTGAACCTATAAAGGGAGTATTCCAGGTTGCGATTATCAATTCAATAACACCATCTCCTTTGAGCCATAGGGGACTAAATCGAAAGGGGTTAGGACTAAGGTCTTGTCCTTCTAGAAAGTTTAGTGAGATCAACTTGTGCTACGATTTACCTAAAGCTATTGTATTCGAAGTGATGTTCCATCCTTGAATAAGCAAGTCGCTATGGAGAAGGAATCTATCTAAACGAGGTGTTATATGGCTTAGTACAATTCTTTTATTGGTCCATGTAAACTTTCCTTGTTTCAGAGATATATCCACAATATCCCAATTTGAAATAAAATCTTCCATTAAATGGGTCTCTGACCAAATTTCCACTTCTTTTCTCGGTGTTGTAGAGGATAGTATTAAAGTGTCACGCTACTATGCTTTTTATATGTATATTATCCTCCTTGAAGTTGTTGAGGGTGTCCCAAAAGACCTACTTGTTACCATAGATCACTAGTGCATAAATATTGAAGAGGTTCAAAATACAACCAGTTTCTTTATGCTTTAAGGTCATGTAGACTATATTTTGAAACATAAATGAATCTACCAATTCAAAATTCGACTCTATCCATAACATGCTTATGCCTCTGGAGGCTTCCCTCACACTGCAGGATATCCCTTCAATGTCCTTCCATATACTAATTCCAATAGACAACATTTCATTTTCTTCAAGTTCAGTCTCTTGGATGAGGAGAATAGTGGGATTTTTAGCTTTTATTAAATCCTTCAGCGCTTGCAATTTCTAAGTACTACCTCAACCCTTACAGTTCCAAGACATTATTTTCATTACTTACTCAAATGAGGATGGATATTTCCTCCTTCTGGAACCCTTGCTCTTCCTTGTCCTTTATCTCTACCTTGCCCATGTTTGAGAGAGGAGGTGATTGAAGGTTGCGTGCCTAGCCTTTTATTTGATTCATCCTCTGTTACCCTTGCATCTTTATTGGTGGGTTGGCCATGTTTTTTTGTTTGCTTTTGGACCACCTCCTTCCCATTCTTCTGAACTGTGATAATGGCGAGCTTAGTTTGTAGTTAAAATCCTTAAGGGGGTTGCTTGTTTTGAGATAACTTTCTCACCCTGTGGATTTTGGAGTTTCTCTTTATCAATCTCTACTTCTGATACTTCCAAGTGTTCTTCATTTTCTACACTGAGATCTATTGTTTCCAATGCTTCTCTATTTTCCCTTTCCTTTGTAGTATTTTCATCCTCTGTTGTTATGATTTCTGGTATATCACCTTCCTCGGCTTCTTCACCTTCTTTTGTCAGAGCATCAAAGGGATTTGTTGAGGTCGAAGCACCACCAGTTGAATCTAGAGGTGGATTATTACTAGCTCATTTTCCTTTTCTTATTGTATTTTTGGGGGCTTGCCATTGCTCGTTAGTAGATCGAATTGTTGTTGGTTGTGGTGGGGATGTTTTGCAATCTCTAGAAAAATTCCCATACTCATGACATATATTGAATTTAAAAGGAAGATACTCGTAATCAAGTGATTGACTGTGAACCCATCCTTCATGAGTAAGGGTTATTTCACTCGGCAATCCCTTTTCCATATCCACTTCAACACAAATTTGAGCACAGGAAACTCGTTGACCTTTGGGTTCTGATCTGTCTATATATCTGCCCAACGCATTCCAGATGGCCCTAAGGAAATCACTGTTCCAGCAAGGAATGGGTAGGCGGGGAAGCTTGACCCACACCGAGACTACAGATGGAATGTCGTCCTTTGGATCAAAATCAAGATTTCATTTATTTAATTATAATCCTCTTGATCAATAGAAATACAACCCACTTTGGAATATGAAGTCTTTGTCTTTTACAATATGGAAAAGAAAGATGAAAAATCCTTTACCACATGTAAATACTCTAATTTCTCCTTTGATCAACGATTTCCATGATTTTCCCACCCAGTACCCCATCGATTTTGGTGAGAGCCACATGCCCATGAACTGGACCGCTAGTGCATGCTCTAAAATGGCCAAAGAAATTCTTCAAAAACCAATTAGGGACAGGGCTACGGTAGGAACCTCATCTGCCTTCTTCACAAAGCAGGATTATGTCGGTTTTCCTTTTGGTTTCTTTTGAAGGAAGGTTACCATCATCCTGAAAGCAACAACCTAGGCCGCAAGAGGGGGAGGGGGAGGGCCCCCCTCTGACACCATACTCGCTAACGATGCAGATTCAAATGTGTAAGGTTTTGTAGAGAATAAATATCATGCCATATTTGCATCTGGGTGATAGTAAAAAGTTAACATCAATATTATAATGCCTTTTTTACAAAATATTAATAATTAACATCATAGGAAAATGGTATTTTTGTGAAATGTTATTAATTAACATCACTTTAAGATAACATTTTTTATAAATTAGAAAAATAAAATAATAACATTTAACATCACATTAAAATGGCACTTGCCAATTTAAAAAGCATCGCATTAAAATGGCACTTGTTGGTTTAAAAAGATTAAATGTATACCATTACCATGGCTTGATTTTATTTAGAGTTTCTTTATCAAACTCAACATTAATAGTGACATTTATTTCCATGTATTGTTGGTATGTTCAATTGCCACTATCTAACAAACATAATACCGACCTTTTATATGTGTAGTTCACCAGGTCGACTTTCACCTCTAAAATAATCCCTCCTACTTTATAATATTTATAAGCATAGTATTTAACAATATTTTCCTAGGGGGTTATCAAATTGTGGGGTTATGTAATTTATTCTTTTAACAAAGAGAATTTCATCTTATATTAACATGTCTCTCACATTAACTTATATACACGATAATTTGATGACAAAATAAATTGTAAGTTTCAATTTATATTAATTTCCATTTTAAAAATTAAGTTCACTAAAATCCAAAAACTACATGCATAAGTTTTTAAAACTCTTGATATGTCAATGTCAATACTTATTTAGGGGTGGGCAGATGTCTACTACCAATAAAAGTTTATTGTGTTCAATTTCATGTACTATATATTATTGAATCAACTTGTCAACACTAGGTAGATTGGTGTCATTCAAGTACATATGTCATGTGGGCCACCTGCACATGCAAAAAACTATTCTCTTGAAGAACAACCCATCCAAATTAAATCTCATTTATCGTTATATGTCAAGATCTTTCCTTAAAAGTTTAGCAAAAGAAATACAAGATTATTTGCCTCTAGTCACAACCTCCCGAGAGCCTATTCATGTAGTTATATATGGTTAAATCTTTGTTGATTTTTCTTCCCTAAAAGTTTAACAAAAGAAATACAATATTATTTGCCTCTAGTCACAACGTCCCTAGAGCCTATAACTACTATTCATGTAGTTATATATGGTTAAATCTTTTGATTTTCTTCCTCAACATCAAAGTCTAGTTTTGGAGGAGTTCAACAACACGGGTTACATATAACATAGAAAGGACTCACTACATTGTCGAGGATGCATTTAGGGGCTAATGATAGATTTAAGAGTGTTGGATTTCCTTCCACACCCACTGGTGTGAAACCATGCTTCTAGTGAATCTGATTTATGTGTTTGCATTTGCAGTATATATATATATGGTTGTTTGAAGAAAAAACCATTGTTATTTTTTTTTATTTGAGATTCCTTAGCTATTTCCTATTTATTCAATAAATGTAAGGAAATTTTATATGCTTCTTTTGATTAGCTTTCTACAGCTAATAGCCATATTTCCAATGATGTGTGTAGATCATATTGTTCCAGGTGACGTGTAACAATAGCCACACATTATGAGGTGGCTCAACAAGATTTTAAAGGCTCAAATCATAAGATATTAAAGAAGAATATTAGTAGATGAAAATAAGGTTTGGGATATGCCTTCAAGCTCTTTCAAGCTCTTTCACAATTTCAAGATTTGGCTATTTTAATCACAATAGAATTGGCTTGGCTCTACTAATAGATTTTCACTCACATACATTCTAATATATTTTCATTAATGAAAAACTAAAGTGAAAGTGGTCACGTGTCCTTATTTTATAAAGTTATAAAGTTGTATTTTATTAGAAGCCAACACCTCAGGTTTTGATTAAACTATATTTCTTAGGTTTTGATTAAACTATCTTTCTATCTGAGATAGGAATGTAGCATATCAATAACATATAGAGAAAACATATTAAACCCCACCCGATCTTTATTGAGGGTATGTTTCTCTAATATACGCACCCATCCCCACCCATATTGAAGGTGGTGTTGGCTCCTTCATTTTTGAAGAGGACTGTAAAAGGCGCAAGAGGAAAGGACCAAAGAAGGAAGTGTGGGGTAAAGGAGCGGGAGTTGCAGAAAAGGTACCAACAACCACAACCATTTTGGACCTCCCCCACAAGTATAAAAGGAAACGAAAGATAAGCAGAAAAGGAGAAGAAGAGAAGAGAAGAGAAACAACATCGCGAGATGTGAAGAAGACCATAAGCGAAGCAACAAAAGACAAAGACAATTAGATCCTCAGCAAGGGATAATGTATTTAGGTTTTTGGGTTTCATTTATCTGCTTTATGGCATGATAGGTAATTCTGCGGTTATGTAAAATTGTAGAGCCATGATGTAATGAAGTGCATCTATTGTAATAAAGAAGGTTTTTGGGCCCCTAAATTTTATTTATTATGCCCATTTGCTCAATGTCGATCTATTATGTTCTTTGATTATCTGATATAAGTTATGTTAATTTTGTGATATGCCATAATAAGTAATGGTACGGTATATTAGATGATTTCTGATGTGATCTGAATGTTAATCGCATTCCACAACCGTGTCCTTATAGTTAACTACTCCCCATCACACATAACTCTAGCTCGTGCTTCGGGTGAGACCTTTATCTTTGGGGGATTGAAAATGCCAGCACTCTAGACTATAATAGTGCCTTTGTTATCCCATGCACAAGAACCCGATCTCAAATTTGCGCCAACAAATGGTTCCATTGTCGGGCCCAGTTTTAACGAGACAGTGTTAACTATATGGATACCTATGCGACGATGAGCCAAATTCAATTATGGTAGGAAATAAAGATTGGCAATTTCATGACACAAGAAGATGAGTTACGAGGGTGGTAAGTATCCAAGTTTAGACAATATTATTTCTATGGAGGACCTCCATTAGATCAATACGAAGTCCTACAGGATGAACTTCTGGTAACCATAATAGAATGGTTACACAAACTTGCTGAAGCACCTGAGTATCGCAACTAATAGAGAAGGATTTTCCAGTGGAGGCAAAGAAACTTGATTAAATTAAATAATCTAGATTCATCGTTGACCAAAAATGTTGATTTCTAGGCAGAAAGTACTCTCACTGGGTGTATTTTGGAACTTTTACAGCCAAAAATAACCAATCAACGTATAAAGTTGAAGACAAACTTAAAAAAGGAGCTAGGGGTATACTCTTGAAAGAAGTTCCATTGTGGTTTAATATCTAGATGGTTGAATTTGGGTTTGTGCCTCTAGATAGGATTAGAATGGAGGAGCAAAACCCTTCAACTCAGGGGGAAAATTCAAGGTGATTCTATTACATTATGGAAGGTAGGAACTATGGTCAATGGAGGGGGGAGACAATGTTGAATCTAGGGATAAGTGAAGAGTATAAATCCGAGAAAATGGTGGAAAGACCAAATGAAAAAAGCATGAAGAAGAAGCACGCAACTGGAAAAAGAAATACAGAACATGGTAAAGAGTGAAGAAAACCAAAGAGAGCTATGTTAGATGAAGCGAAGAGAGGATTTGACTAGCACAAGGCTAAGGGAAAGAGGGATAGAAGTTCCTAATAGCATAATAAGAGGAAGTTGTGGAGAAGGCCCAAGTAGAAGGCGGGATAGTGAATACCAATTACAAAATAAGGAAGTGCCATATCATACACCTATGTTATCCCTAGAAGCAATTGTAGAACAATCAAAACTATCCTGGAGATGGAAGTACCCCAGAAAGTGAAACCCCCATTGTCGTGTAAGTAGTTACAGGAAGCGACGGAAGTAACACTCCTTTGACCGACCCCCAAGCGCACTCGCATAATATGGTAACAAACTCTCAAATTTTTGTTTTACAATCACCTTGGCACAATTAGATGAATAGAAATACCAATAGTTCACAAAACAGTTCGTTAGCAAGAGGTAGTAATAGTGGTTCTTCTTATATTAGTGGTAATATTATATCACAGCCCATATCTCAAGGGTTTATATTAGTGGGATCCTTGAATGTCCCAATGGATGGAGTACTGGAAGGGCCTCCCTTGAAATTTAAAGAATTATGGGGGAAGGGAGGAGAAGATGATGCAGACAACATTAGTTTTTATGTGAAGCAATATGGAATGCCAGAGAAGCTCCAACAACGTCCAAGTTGGTTGAATTTTAGACGAAATTAACAAGAAAGGAATTGCAATGGTACATAAAGTTACTTGAAACCCAAGGAGCATCAACTCCCACTTTTGCAGAGATAAAGAAACTATTCCTAGACAAATTCTCGCTACCAAAATCTGAGCAACAGGGTGTTGTTGAACTAAGAGAAATTCAACAAAGACATGGAGAATCTGCTTGGGAATATATGAAATAGTTTAAGTACATAAAAAATAAACTAACATATTTGGTTCATGAAACCCACTATAAAAAATGGTTTATTCAGGGTTTACTTTTTTTAAAGAGGATACATCTTCACAATAGGTAATAGACTCGCCGAGAACTGCATTAGAGAAAGCGATGAATATTGAGGATATGGATAACTATCTGAGCACTACTGCAGTAGAAGCTTCCATGTCCTCAAGAGAACTACCATATGTGCCTAATAAATGGTGGAGATAATTGACGAACTTCTGGACTTGAGCATACAAAAAGAATCCCAACCATATATGTGGTTCATTGGTTGCATGATAGAAGCACATCATGTTTCAGAATGGCCTAGGACAAGAGGTGGACAAATTACTCCATGAGGACCATTTGATGGAGGGTCGATTATGACACTTGTGCAGGTTGCCACAAGGAACCCATTCCAATGTGTAAGACAACCAACATATCCAAAATATCTAAGTACTTCTCCCAAATACTATTCTGATATTTGGAAAGCATTCGATCATTTGTCATGGCTCTGAATGTTACATAAATACTCCTCAGTCCCAAACACAGTTTCTTATGAATTTTTTGGATAAACTATACATAGCACTAACAAGTTCCAAGCCCTAGATGCTCTAATAGAGAGGCTATATCGCTCTATGTATCAGGTAGCAGACCAACATCCAAGAATGGGGTGAGGATGCAAAAGAGGATTTGGTGTGGAATGAGGAGGAAATTGCATAAGCCCTGTCTGATGCTACAACTACAATGAGATTTTCCATCTTACTTGTGACTGTCCATTGCCCAAAATACTCGAGTGGACATACTGCCGTTGGAACACTCGCACCTTGGAGGAATGTCCTGAATTGATTGCAAAATAGAAAGATCATACAAGAAGACCAACAAATTTTATCAACTATGAACAACGAGAAGACCGAAGTGCAACTGTTTTTGTTGTTATTCAGGTAGGCGCAAGAGTTGCATCAGATCAACAACGACCAAAATTCCTGTTAATCAAGAAGGCAGTACCAAAGAGGATGACAGAAGGAGATTGTAACACCCCTGGTTTGAAACCCCATTGTTTTGTTAATGTAATTTTTTAAAGGACTATGAGCGCTTATAAGGCAAAGCTCATGTTGTATTTTTTTTGTTAATATTAAAATTAAAGTGGCAATGGCAGAGCTAACACAGTAAATGAATAGGGACTCATGAATTCACCTAGGTCAGTGAGGGGGGTGGCATATAGCCTAAAAGCTAAGTATGACCCTATTTAATATTTGTTAGCTCATAATTTTGATAAACCCATATTTTTTCCTAATTAATTCCCGAAAACTGTTTTTGAAGTTAAAAAGGGAATTAAGATAGGGATTAAGGAGTTAATGGAAAATCAGACAAGTGTTGCAAAGATGTGACAAGGACATGCAAGGTTGGTGGAACTTTTTGAAAATAGGACGTAAAACATAGAGTGTAAAGAGGAGCATAAAGGAGAGAAGGAAACTGAGGAAAAGCGACAACAAGTAGAACGTGAAAGAAGAAAATAACATGAATTTTGAAGAAGGAAAGGAGAAAATGCAATGTGCAACATAAGAATGTTGTAGCGTTGAAGAGAATTGTGTCTGAGTGTAGAATTTGTGCTCAATTGGAATCATTGGAGGATAGAGAAAAAAGCTCAGTTACAAAGTGAAGTGTCCAATTTGTCCATATTCTGTGGCAGTTAGATTGGTTGAGAGAACTTGTAATCCCAAGCATGTTTTGCTAACTTTTTGGTTGATAAATTCCTCTTGTTTTGACTATGCTTGCACTAGTGATATGGAAATAGTGTAGTGAATTCTTTTAGTGGAATTCTAAGAACATATGTAGTGATGGGTTTTCACTGTGGTGCTAGTTAGAATGAAACTAAGGGAAGGAATTGCATAGTTGGCATGGATTTTGTAAAAATTAAGTACATCCTTTCCAAGTGAGGAAATCCTGAGAGAAACCTGGGATTGGTGAGAACCTATGGTGAATTCATGAGTCTCATCTCAGGGGTGGAGTTTTGCTGAGAGAATAACAAGTGGAACTACCTACAGTTGAGTGGAGTGTGGCTTCCATGAAGCATCTCACCATTTCAATCTTTTTGCAGATAAGTTTAATTCCTGGAAATGGTGTTTTTTTATGTTCAAGTGTTTTATTATTTAATGGATGGAAAACAATTCCTATGGTTCTTGTTTTAATTCCTGAAATTCAATACTAAAGTAGGAGTTCATAAATTATTTGGTTGAATTTATGTGTATGGACAAAGTGCAAGTTTAACTATGTGATAATGCTTGGAAATTTCATGAATGACAATTCTTTAATTAGGTCAAAGTTTGGGAAATGATTCCTTGTAATAAGGAATAATTTATGGGTTCATAATTGAAATGTTTAATCAAATTATGTCGAAGAGTACAATGTTTGGAAAACTGTGTGAATAGATAAATAAGTAGGAATTCCATTCATTTGATTATTTTTTCTTTAACTTGGCTCATTATTTGCTAAGAATTAGTTTTTATTGCAAAGGTTCGTGTTAAATTGCTAGTTTTATTGTGTAGTTCAGTTCTTACTGCGCAACTCCTAAGATAAATGAAATTTTTTACTGCATAGTTCTAAAGAGTTAAGTGAAATGTTGATGCAAATTATTTCAAAAAGGCTTAAACCTTTACTTTTCCAAATAGTTGGAAGAAAGTAGTTCCTAAAGTAATGAATGAAATGTTCCAATTAATTATTCAAACAATATCTTTACTGTGAAGTTCTTACTGCTTAGTAAATGACTATGACCTAAGTTTGCTTAATAAGTAAATTGCAAACAAAACCATGTGATGCATTGGAATGTATGGAAAATGTTTTCCTAATTATTTTATGGAACCCCCAGTTTGCACTTATTGCGCAGTTTTTACTAGGCGGTAAGTTTTAAGGAATATGATGGAATAATGATTTTCCTTGTCTTAGTGAAATGAAAAATACATAACTTGAAAATGGTTTATGAAACTAAATATTTTTTCCTTTGCTCCACTTTTGTGGGAATGTTTTATTTCCTCAACATAATAATATTGAAATAGCATAACAAGAGGAATGCCTATGTATGAAACTATAATTGTCTTTGTTGAATTTAAGTGAGCCATTTTGTCACAACTCACTTTTTCACAGTTCATTTATATCGCAACTCTTGTGTCATAATTCTTACTGCACAGTTCATGAGAAAAATATCAAAATTCCCAAGAATGAACTTTTTCAAAAGGGAAGATTTGGAAATGTTGCTTTCCAAGTCATAACCTAATATGGTCTAGAAAATCATATTTAATAAAAATTAATATAACATTTGTATTAATAAGACTGCATATTTATATGTGTTAACCTAATTATTTTACATGAATTATACTCTACTGATTCTTAAAGCAATTCTTACTCTGTCGTAAGTTCTAAAAAGAGAACTATTCCAGAGTATTGTTTATCCCAGTCTTAATAATATGGTAATCAAATAATCTAAGGCATGCCAATATAAATATTTAAAGATGTATTTGCTTAATTTTTTGGAGTTTATTGTGTAATCCATAAGTTAGAGTTTTACTGCGCAGTAAATTATTGTTTAACATATGTTTTCACAAGTGTGCATAAAACTATTTTGCATAAATATTTTTGAATAAATGTTTCATACATTATTCTATGTTTCAGCTAAACTAATTATGTCTAATATGCATTTGTTACGCATTGTTGTGAATTTTATAAAAGAAGGCATATGCATTATGCATTTATCTTTTAAAAAACAATATTATTTTCAATGTGTTTTATATTTAGTGTAACATTGGGTATGTTACAATTTGGTATCAGAGATAAGGTCTCAACACTTGGCCTCTAGGGTATCTATTTGCTTTCAGAAATAAAGTAAATGTTTAAATGTATTTATTATATTATCTAATGGGATAATTAATAATATTAATCGCGAGTAGTTGAGGTTACAACTCTCATCTTTTAAGTTTGTATTTACTTGTTTGCAAACCTTGCATGGGAAATGATGCATTAACTTAGTTCCAACTAAGTTAATCTTGGTGAGTCAATATGTTTAAATAATATGGAAATTTCTTCATAAGTTTTGCTTAAGTTTAAGATCTTTTTCTGTATAATGTTTCTTGATAGAAATATAATTTTTGAGTTATGAAATTATGAAAGAATATTTGGCTAGTAGAGACCAAACAAGAGTTTGGCTACTTGATAGAATGTTATGTGCGTTCTCATCTTATCTATTCTATATATATAAATAGCTTATAATGGTTCATGTTTGTAAATATAACAGTATGATAAAATTTTAATTGCAAATGTAAGGTTGTTTGTCTCCTCAAGAGTGTAAAGCTCTGGAGATATCTATAACTAACAAGATGATTTTTCAAAGTAAGAAAATTTGTTGTTTGATGTGGTGTGTATGACTATCTAAATGATTTATCCTTAAATCCTAAATTGTATGAGACTTGGATGTTAAATAAAGTCTTTAGTGGACCCTTGTCTTGGTTTGTTCATGGTGAGGGATCCTTGCCTAATTGTTCCTTAGTTAAAAACCTATTGTGATCTATGATTATTGTGTATGGTCACTTTTTCTGTAAATTGTCTTTGGTTGTTCATGTAATAATTTTTTTGAACCAAACAATTGTTATTTGCTAAAACCATCCAGAAAAAGCTGCCTAACTGCTTCCTTGTGAACTATGTAATCGGTCGCGTATCTTGGTAGTAATGAGGGTGCTTTAGTTCCCCCATACATCCTCATATATGTATCTTTTTCAGATAAGAAATAATCCCCATACTCATTTATGGAATCCAAGGCTCCCTCAGATTTGCATGTACATTCCTCTAGGAAAATTAGTTGGTATAGGGGCATCAGGAATTCTTCACATATCATATGATAGTGATTTTGATATTTGTGAGACCCCAATATCTGGTAAGCTATGCATATAGGGTCTTTCCCTCCCTTCCATGTACAATTTATCCTTTCAAACCGGTGGCAGTAAAGTATGCAGTCCACTAAGAAGGAAGACATATAGAATTCAGACTTGCTGAGGTGTAAACCTTCTTGGGCTGCTTTGACAGAGGTGGACAAATTTTTGGCTACTATGTCATCCCAATTGAAGATTGTCCCTTTCATAGCTATATGGTAGATCAATGGGATCCACCCAAGCTTGTAGAACTTCCCATCGGCTCTGCCGTAAATCTTATTCAGTATTAGCACTATCAATCTATATGGGGTCCGTAGACGAGCTGTCTCGTACTCCTCCAACTGCTTGTGTATGAAAATATTTCCTTCAACCACCTTCATTTTTGTTGTGGCTATGTAATCGAGCTTCAAGCTCTTCACCCAGTCTCTTGTCATGTTAATTTCTTTCTCTAAAAAACTATATGCTGCTGATAAAAATGCGAAAGATGCAAATCCTTTATTCTCTGCATTGTTCATCATCATCCATGTTATATCTATCCTGGGTATAATCCATCCAATGAATTCTGTGCAAGGGAAAATTTCTGGCTTACTAGCCACCTTAGTGATTCCAAATCTCAGTACGTTGTCATACAGGGCTAGGTCTTCCAACCCTACTTCTGGAACTTTCTTTTCGACCAGCATGTGATAAATCTGGCCCCATTTGAATTTGGGTTCATCCTCAGTGATGGCCTTTGTATCCTCATAAATTATTTCTACCCTTGACATGGGTGCAACCTCTGCAATCTCTTCATCTGATTCATAATTTGCAATCTTGGATTTCATCTTTCCTCTCTTCATCATGATGTCTGGTATGAGCGATTACTGCAATAACATAAAAATCATTTCAATATTTACATCATTAACCTAACCTATGCATTTGAATGAGAGAAGAAAATAAAATGGATATGTTATGTTATGCAAACCATTCAAAACAACATCAATACTCTACATTGCCCTGCCATCCTTGACCATTGGGCAAAACAAACACGACGTAGGTTAGTGGGTAAAATGCTGGCAACAAAACTTCTGGACGCATGCGTGCCTCAACCTTTGTACTCTAGCAGAAACATAACCTAATCAAGATGCAAAACACCCAAAAGGTTTTCGGCCCAAGGGCAATGCTCCAAAGCTCAGGGCAGTAATGCCCTAGGTTAAAACCCCCAGGCTCAACATCCCATGGCCGAAAGATATAATGCCAAAATATATAGGGTTTGCCTAAGATGAAAAGACTATAGTCTCTGCTAATGCCCGAAGGAAAGCAATAGGTTTGCTCCATGCCGATGAAAAGCTCGGGCCTTTGGAGATTTATCATTTAACAGCCAAGACTATGGGTAGAACACTGTAGATAAAATGGTAGAGCTCTAACAAGTTTTGTGGGCGAGAACGCTTCTGAATGAAAGCAGCCGAGACGGCCTGATCTAGGTCAAAACCTTTCCTAAGGATGACTCTAAACCTAAAAATGCATAGGGGATCCCCTTTTAAACCAAAACCCAAAAATTCTACCCACCCCTTCTACGCATACTCACAACTGATAGATAGCAACTTTAAAATAGACCACCAACTAGAGAAGGTCAATCAAACCTACCTGGAAAGCGATGGGTTAGACACGCAGTCGAAGATGCTTGGACTGTTGTGCCACTTGAGCTCCAACTAAGGTTTCCATCAATCACGCAAAGTCTCAAATGGGGTAAGTCGCACTAACAGCTCCCAAATACTCACTGTAAAAACAAAGAGTGGTAACAACCCCCCTCCAATGGCGTATAAATACGTATTTGCGGGAAAAGGCCCTTAAAAGTGGTAGGTAAAACCA
The DNA here is from genome assembly GCA_001517045.1 of Pseudotsuga menziesii. Lineage (NCBI taxonomy): Eukaryota > Viridiplantae > Streptophyta > Pinopsida > Pinales > Pinaceae > Pseudotsuga > Pseudotsuga menziesii. Next base: position 95,305 of record LPNX010834462.1, on the reverse strand, counting down.
TTAAAATCGCTCACGCATGACCAAACATCGTTGACGTCAAAACATAGAGCAAAAATCCTAGGGATAAGTCAAAGTAAGACCAGCCTTGAAAATAGCGGCTTGATAAATCCCAACACAACCACAACCATCAGCTCAAAACCTAGCAAGCTGCCCACATTTCTTTTGTGGCGCGGCAGTCAAAATAATGTCAGGAAGAAAATCAGGACAATAGCTGTCATAGCAGCTCCAAGACTTGAACTTCTTTGCCATTGCGGCAGCAAAAAATAAAGGCATCCACCATAGCGGGTCTAAAAAATTAGAACAGGTTCCAATAATAAGTTTGCAAGCTTGCATGTCGTTACGACGAAGAGTTAAGGAATCACCCGATAAGGCAGGGCAGTAAAGTTGAAAGAATTTTTTATTCTCAACATGATCTTCCACCCGTTGTTGTGGCTCAAGACCAAGGAAACTTCTAAAGCAACGGATAACAACCGACCTGCTGGCGCTTTAAGAAAAACCTCCTTTGTAGCAGCTCGAGGACAAGAAACCGCCCACTGTTGCGGCTAGACTATTGACAAGTTAAGCGGAGGGAAAAAAATAAAAGTCATCCACAACGTGGTTCAAAAACTGGAAACCATCCGCCATAGCGAAATAAAAATAATCGGAAGAAGTTCTGATATTCAAACTAAAAATCCACTCGTCGGTGTGGCCTGAAACATAAGAAGTTGTCCGGTGTAGTGGCTCAGAACTTGACAAACCATAAGCCGTAGCGGATCAAAAACACATTTCCTGCCTTAGCAAAACACCAAATTGTTGAAACCTTCCCAAGATAAGCCCAAACTATAAATGCTGGATTTCAAACTCAAAGTGCCCTAGAAGTAAAACTAGAATTTAAAAGGGGGCTTAAAAAATGTAAAAAATTTTGGGGAAAAAGTTGCAGCAGCAACAATTGGCGACTGGCTGGTGAACACAGATCTCTGAAAAAACTAACTCTTAAGACCAAACTATTTTATGGTATTCTGTTAAATTAATTCATCCCAAATTTTCAATATTTCTTTAAGATATCCAGACCTTTCTAGGAATGCTAGATTTAGAACTTTAACATTGATTATGATCCACTGGGGTAGGGTAACAAGGTTCTCAAAGTCCCAATAACTATTTTGAGGCCAAAATATGGGTTTTATTTACTTTTGCATTTAGTTTCTTATAGCTCAGACACCACAAGATCGTAACAAAGTATGGACAGACATATTCGTTTGTTCCTCATTCCCATGCCTTTTGCATTCTTTTGATACTTTTGGAATTTCGTCCTTTAGAGTCTTCCCGTAGTGCTCTTTTCATTTGAAAATTGGTTTAGGTTATTCCATCCATAGTGTCATTTTGTGTGAGAGACTGTTTGTTTTCATCTGATGGACGGAGAAGAACCTCTGAGCAATCTTATCCTTTTACTGATTTTATTCAGTATGTATTTTGATGTATACTTTATTTCTGGGAAATTTGACTCTTTTAAGTCTTTTGGCTTTAATTTTTGGCATGCGATCATTTTAAATACCACACATCTTCCCATCCTGCTTCCTTTACGTGGGTCCATTGTTGTTTGCTTCCTAGGACAGATTTTAATGTGAAGTGGATGGAACCTCAAAATAGTATTCTAGACTTTTCTTACCTTAGTTATTTAATAGGGTTTAAAACAGGATTTCAAAGTGTTCTGAAAATTATTTCCCTTTCAATGTCCATCAAAATTAAAGAATCTTTGTAATGTTAAATTCCATCATAGGTAAAATTAACAAGCAGTTTGGTCCAAAGTCTTGGTAGTCTGTTCAAATTCCAATGTACTCCAAACACCAAAAGCTGAGCTGGTTTTATTGAACAATAGAAAAAGTAAAGTAAAGAAAAAATGTAATGAATTCAAAGCAAAATAAAAACAATCAGCAGAAAGCAAATGAACTAACTAAAGCAATCAAACAAAAAGGTGCTCATTTATGTACAAAGGTTCCTTCAAGATACTAAGTAAAGTAAGGTTTGAGAACCAAACCATTGAAAGGAATATTATCTTCCCAACCCTACAAATCTTGGAGCTTATATGTTGAGGAGCCTAATTTAGCAGCAATAAAAAAAGGGCCAACCCAGAGATGTTGAAACTTCGTGTGCTTACCCTTTTCATCATGTGGGTGGTCCCATTTGAGAACTAGATCCCCTACCTCAAAGCTCTTGTTTCCGGACTTATGTTTATCAAACCATCTCTTTACAATCTCCTGCTGGTGCTTGAATCTCTCTTTAGCTTTAATCCTAGACTCTTGTAATTTCATCAAAGTGTTGATTCTGACTTATAAAACCTCACTACTGGATCCTCTTGAAGCTTGGGATAATTGAGAATCGGGGAGTAAAATTTTTGGTGGCAAAATGGATTCCTTTCCATAAACTAGAGTGTAAGGTGACATGCCTAAGGAATTCTTGGGTGTAACTCTATCAACCCAAAGTGCATTTGGGAGAGCTATGTGCCAACTTCTTTGGTTTTCTATGACAATCTTCTTCAGAATTCTAATGATATTTTTGTTGGTAGATTCTGCTAATCCATTACCTTGAGGATAATAATTATCAGAGTAATGTAACTTCATTCCCTTATCATTAGCAAATTCTGTAAGTTTAATTGATGAAAAGTAAGATGCATTGTCAAACACCAAGGAAATTGGAACCCCAAACCTGGTCATAATATGTTCTTGCAAGAAATCAATGACTGCATCTTCATTTACTCTCCGTAGTGGAATGGCTTCTACCCATATGGCGAAGTAATTGGTAGCTGTAAGGATATATTTGTGTTGCAGCGAGGAATTAGGATTAATTTCTCCAATAATGTCAAATCCCCATTGTTCAAATGGTTTCGAAACCACGACTGATTGTAATGGCCCAACTGCTCTAACAAGTCTTCCTCCACTTCGCTGGCATGTATCGCATTTCCTTACATATGCATGTGCATCTTTGAATAAGTTTGGCCAATAGTATCCTGCCCTCAAGATCTTGTGGGCAGTGGTATCTCCTGCATAATTCCCTCCCGCTAGACCATCATGCATTTCTTTAACCAATTTAGTTGCATCTTCATGTTCTAAACATCTCAGAAAAACTCTGTCATAGTTCTTTCTAAAAACAACTCTATCAATTACTTGATAGGATGCTTATTTCAACCGTAGTGCTCTTCTTTGCTTTGAACTCCAATGTTCTGGCAAATAACCTTGCTGGAGATAATGTATCAAGTCTCTATACCATGATTATGGAGCTATAAAAATGGGACACATGTCATATGAACTTCAGCCTCATTTTCCCAATCACTTTCCTCACTATTTTTACTTTCAGCCATTAGCTTGCAAAGTCCTTGTCCTTTAATAATGGCTATTGTCATAAACTCTGAATCATATTCTTGTAAAGCCGTAACACAATTTCCTCTTCTCTCACCCAACTCTTTTTGCACTAAGAGGCTTCAGACTCCTAGGTGATGAACAATCACTTTAGTCTGATTCTTAAGTATATATGGCATGAATTGCTTTACCGCTTTAAATACTACGTACGCTTGCTTGTCAATGGCGGGGTAGTTCAATTCAGCCCCTTGCAGACCAGTTCTCATAAATGAAATAGGGAAATCATCTCCCCCTTCTTCCTTTTGATTTAGCACCACTGCGAGCGAATTATCAGAAGCAAAAGTGTATAATATGAAATCTTTATCAAAATCGGGACTTCTAAGTGAAGGTGCATGTGTTATTGCTGTTTTGATCTTAGAAAATGCATCCTTCTCTATGTCGGTCCATTTAAACTACACACTCTGCTTAACCATCTGCTGCAAAGGTTTGACTATTTGTGCAAAATCAAGCACAAACCTTCGCACAAAATTAATGGTCCCCATGAACTATTGCATACCCTTCTTATTGTGGGGCAAGGGAATCTCTGCTATAGCTTCAATTCTTTCTGGGTCTATGGAGATTCTCATTTTTTAAATGACATGACCCAATAGCTTTCCTTCCAATACCGTGAAAACACATTTCTTGGGATTCAATGAGATACTGTATTTCCGACAACGCTCAAAAATTTGTTTTAAATGATACAAATGTTATTCTCTTTTCTTTGAAAATACTGTTACATCATCCAAGTAAACCACCACACTATTTCCTATCAGTCCCTGGAAAGCTATGTCCATGGCCCTTTAGAAAGTGGCTCCAGTATTAAGTAATCCAAAGGGCATCCTCCTATAGGAAAAGGTTCCCCACTTTGTGCGGAACATGGTTTTCATCCTGTCTTGTTCTGCTACCAGTACCTGATTGTAGCTTGAAAACCCATTCAACAAGGAGAATAACTTGGAGCCTGACACCATCTGTAAAATATTTTCCATTGGAGGGACTGGATAATTGTCTTTGTCTGAAGCATGATTCAGATTTCTAAAATCCACACATAGTCTTATTTCTCCAGTATTTTTTCTAACTAGTACCAAGTTCGCTACCCATTCCAAGTGTCTAACCTTGAAAATAATCTTAGCATCAAGTAATTTCTTCACTTCACTTTGAGTCAAGAGTTCCAGCTTAGGATGAATCTTCCGAAGCTGCTGCTGGAAAGGATTTACACCCGCTTTAATAGGAATAATGTGTTGGATTATGTGAGTGTCATACGTCTTCAGATCATCATAAGTCCAAGCAAATACATCCTTATACTACTGAAATAAATTGATGAACTTACTTCTTTCACCTGGAGAACAACATTTCCCCAAGTTGACATACTTGGGTTCATCTTTTGTTCCCAGATTAATCAGCTCATACTGCATTGAGGAGCTGTGTGTTTTTACATTCACTGGCCTTCAAAATTTGTTATTTAGTTCAAACATCCCCTCTAATGTCCTTACCCATTTCGGTATGAAATTACCATTCTGAATATTTGCTTGGTGTTCCTCATCATGAATAACTGCATCTTTAAAAGTTTCCTCATTGGTTAAGAATTCCAAAATATTCTGGTCATCATCAAATACTCTCATATTGGTGACATTATCAAGTACAGATGACCTGAAAATCAATTCAATTGAACATTTGTTATTCGTAGGCACCAATCTTGCAGTAGAGACAGCTAATAAATCAGTTGTTGCATTCTTTAGTCTAGGAATAGAATTAATATCAAAATCATCAAAATTTATTATGAGCCCCCAAACTTTATTTTGATGCCCTTTTAAATGAGGAGATAAACAATGGATTGTATTTCTGACCTGTTTTACAATTATTTCAGAGTCTCCAAAGAATTTTAAATTCCTAACTTTAAACTCAAATGCCTTTTTAGTCCTTGAATCAGTGCTTCATATTCAGTCGTATTATTCATGTATTCAAATTCTAATCTACAAGATAAAAGAAATTTTTTTTTTCTGGATCAATTAAGACACAACCGGCCCTCGATCCTTCTTGAGTTTTTGAACCATCAAAATACAATAACCAAAACTGATTTTCTACTTCTAAAGCACTAGTTCTATTTTCGAAAATAGAAACTAAATTAACTATATTACAATCAATATTGGCAATCTGTGAAAACTGAAGGAGATCAGACTGTTCGTTTGATTCACTATTGGCCTCTTCCGCTTGATAATTTCCTGGTTCAAGTTCTAAGAAGCAAATTCCCAAAACTAAATGCGAGAAATTCACAGGATCATTTTTTCCTTCAAGCTGGGTCACATTATATTTCATATGTGGTTCTCTGAGTACTTTAATCTGATTCTGACAGCCTTTGTAAGGTAACCACAGGTGTGACCAATTTGTTGCAAAATACCCATTAATATTTTCAGACCAATCCCTACTCAGTATTAAACCATAGGATTCAGGGATGTCTACTACCATAATATCTATGTACTCACAAACCCTTTCATTAGCTACTAGTCGAATTAGTACGTTCTTCATCTCACTGGCCACCTTGACTACCGTCCTATCCAATTGAACCAATGGTATAATCAGAACCATTAACTAATCAAAGCTTATGAGTAAGTACAAGCTTCGGCATGAGCCTTAATCATAGAGGTAAGAGCTTACTTATTCTCCAGATAAGATTATGTGACAGGATACGATTATTACCTTGTATACGAGTGCAATCTAGTTTACATTATAACATTATAAGTATAATGACCATAATAAGAGTAATGCATCAACTATGACCTTGTAAGCTTAGTTAAGAGCAATCTCTGTGTTTCCCTTCCCATATAATAGAGTATAAGTCATAAAAGTAAGTAGAGCTTAGTTGATATGACATAAACTAGTACCATGGAGTTAGAAGGGAATTATAAGTAGTCTCACTCTTATTACATTACCTTTACTATTACATTACCTTTAAGGATGGAATACATAGTAAGCCTGTAGGCATAGATTAGTGCTCCTCACCTAAGGGAATTCAAACTGGGAACATGCTGGCATGGGACTAGCCAAATGCCCAATAACATACATTAGTGACCACTTAGAACTGGATGGGCTAACCTCTTGGGCTATGTATACTTTGTAACTAAAGGGTATTTAGCTTATTATTTTATAGAAAATAGAAAGAAATCCATGGTATTCTTCTATCATTGATTCTCGAGATGTAAAATCTTCTTGCTTTCCTAAATCAGGGAAGGCATAGTTTCACTGCAAATTATGTTCCAAAATACTAAATCTCTTATTTATGATACATTTGATAAAGTAACATGGAGCTCATATTAGCTTTTTCTATTTTCATTGAGTGATTTATTTATTGCCATTACTTTGGTGAATACCCTTTCTCAAAGATTGGGTCCAATTTCATAATGTTTAATGCAGTAAATCTACAATTTGACCACCTTATAATAAATTGGATCACCATTGACATATTAGTGTCTCTTGTATGGGTGCATGATTGGAAGATGTGCAAATATGTTTCTGTTGACTTCAATCTAAATGCTAGAAATGATAATAATAAAAAATATATTACATAATATCCACTATGATGTTTTGGCCATTGTGTTACAATCATCAAAACCCCGTTTTGACAATATAATATCTTGATCCATGCAATCAATGTACATACCCTGCAAGTACATATATTTCTATATAAAGGAGGAAAAACCTACTTCAATAGCAAAAAACCTAACCTTTGTAATCATTAAAGCCTAACCAAGACTAAAATTTAGACCAAATTTAGACTCGTCACTTTGTAATAGATTTCAGGTTTCTTATTTCGTGTTGTCTTACATAAAATCTATAGCCAGAACAAATGATTAGTTTTGTCATACAACAACACAAGGAAAGTAATCATAATACAAGGGGCATTATGTTGGTTTAGAAAAACCAAAGTTCAATACTTTATTTGCGTCAAATAATGTTTAACTATAGTAATGTGCTCATTGTGAACAACGTTCTTTCACAATTTCAATGAGATATGACAGCTTAGACCATATTGTGTTAAATAACAACAACTATATTCTAACTTCGAATTATGGTGCATTAAAGCTTATGTGTGATAAGCTGAAAGGCTTATGTTTATATTTGTCCAACTAAATTTTCCTTTCGAAAGTGGCTTCTAGGCAAGGTTTTATAATAGAAAGGCATATGGATAGAATGTGGTAGATATGGATGTCATGATTTGTGACCTTACTAGGGTTTTTCCAAGATAACCATTCACTGTTCAGATGCAAAATATTGGCTATACGTGCCAAATAGTATATGCCAAAGAAAGAAAGCAATTATATTAATGGCCCCTAATTATTGAGAAATGGTCAATGGTACTATTTACAAGTTTGTTTTGGTATTTGCAAACTCTTCTAAATTTTGCATAGGGAGCTATGAACCCGACTTTGTGTTAACATGGTAAAAAGTATGACATTTTATGGGCCTTATCATGTGTTCTGAATTCTGAATGGGATATGTATTTCTACTTTCTTCATATTAATTTCAATGAGGTTGGAATCACTCAAACATCCTGGAATTATTAATGGTAATGTTAAAAATTCAAGTCAAATGATAGAAAAAGGAGGATAAAGGAGAATGCCAACATATGGTTTAGGAATTTAATACTTTTAGTAATAGCTTCCAATAACAATTAAAGTGGGGGGAGGGTGTTTGAAAAGAAAACGTGAGTAATAGAAAGAATGAGCTGTTTTTTTTTTGTTGTTTTCGTACTGAGAGAAACAAGGTGCAGTCTAAATCCTAGTATGGATGAGATGTGTCATGCTTGTAGTTTATAAATTAAAATGGAACAAAGGTTGAAGTTTGCACAACCTTAAATTAATGGAGATGTTGAAATGGAAGGGTAGCAATGAGTTTTATGTTCATGAGTATCCTAGTGCATCCTTCCAAAAATTTACACCATTATTAAAACACTATATATGCAAAGTAACTAATGGTAAAGTTAGAGTTATGAGTAAAATGGGGTCACAGGATAGTGAAAATTAAATACAGTATAACACCGTGAGTGGAACTTTTATAGGAAGAGTTAATAGTGGTAAATGTTGATAATCTGGCATCCTAAGTGCACTCTTCTTGTTTCATGTGGTTTCTGTTATAGAATAAATGTACAATAATTAATAACTTGATGAAGTGATGGAATGCCCCTTCAAAATATCTTCATGGAACAATCGTTAGTAAGATGAGAAACCCCTCAACTTCATCTACCTCATTGTGGCCTTATCAATTGTGGAAATCGATATGATGCTTTTCCTAGTTGGCATCTTACTAATTTTTAAATTATAAATAATGCACATAATATAAATTGTCTTTGTTGGTGTTCATTGTTAAAATATTCATGATATCATATATGATGCACATAGTAGGCATCTTATTTTAGTAACAATTCATGATTTCTTCTCTTACAATCCCATTGCTGAACAAAATCACATCATCAATGAATAACAACATTTATGTAGCAACACACACATCCTCAATTGGATTCTACAACAATTTCTTATACAAATCCCTTATTCTTTGTCCATATCAAGTTTAGGTTGTTAGGTATGCGACAATACTTTATGTTGTTTTCTAAGACTCTTTTGTGGACCACTTTAATAGATTGTGTATTGTTTAGGATATTTTGTTGCCTAAGCACAGTAGAATTTTGTGCTTATTAGTGTGTTTGGAAAAATAAATTGGATTTTAAGCATGATTGTCTTTGGATCTTATTGTATTTTATTAGAATTACAAATGATGAAATCTATGTGTTATATTGCTCTTCTTCCCGATTCTTAAAGGGTGTTAGCTCACTGGAAGAGCACATGCTTTACAAGCAGGAGGTTGGTGGTTCGATTCCTCCATGCCCTAATGATATTGCAATGTATTTATAAAGGTAAAAAATGCAGTAGTGCAAGATGGATGCAATATTAGACGCAACACTAAATGCAAAACAAGATGTAAATTTAGACGTCACACCAAACACAAAAGTGGATACAAAAGTCAACCTTATGTCAGACGCAAATGTCGACACAAAAATGGATGCCACACTAAACGCAAAATTGGATGCAAAAAGAAGCTCAACACTAGACACAATTAATGACTCAAAACTAGATGCAATACTAGGTCCAAAACTAGACGCAAAAGTAGATGCAAAAGTGGACTCCTAACTAGACATAAAATTGGACATTAAATCGAGCACAAAATATGGTGTATCAATGGACATAAAACCAGGTGTAACACCAGGTGCAAAACTGGAAGCAACACTTAGCGCAAACAAAAACTTAAAATGAGACACAATATTGGATGCAAGATGGGACAAAACATTGGATGTAAAACTAGACATAATATTGAATGCAAGATGGGATGAAACATTGGATGTAAAACTAGACATAATATTGAATGCAAGATGGGATGCAACATTGGACACAAAACTAGATGCAATATTAGATACAAACATGGGCCCAAAACTAGGCGCAACACTGGGTGCAACATTGGCTCAAACATAGATGCAAAAAAATACATCAACCAAGATGCAATACTAGGTGCAAACCTAGATGCAAAATATGACGTAAAACGAGATGAAACATTAAGCACAAACATGGATACAAAAAAAGACGTAAAACAAGATACAAAATTAGATGCAAATGGGGATGCAACATTATAGGTAAAATTGGATGCAAAACTAGACACAATATTGGGCCAAAAATTGGATGCAAACCTAGATGCAAAATTGGACACATAATTTTATGCAAAACAAGGTGCAAAATTGGGTGCAAGACTCAATGAAAAACTAGGAGCAAAATAAGATGCAAAATTGGATGCAAAACTAAGCGTGAATTTGGGTGCAAACAAGGATGTAACAAAGGACGCAAAAATCGATGCAATAGAAGTTGCAAAATTGGGCGCAAATAAAGGCGTAACAAAAGATGTAAAAAATTGGGCGCAAAAATGGATGTTAAAAAGGACGTAAAAAAAGATGCAATAGACGACATTTTACGAAAATGTACAATAGCGCCAGATTGTTCACCACAATTGGGAAAAAAATACACTAAAATCCGACGCTAAATTCAACGCTAAATCCAGTTTTTGTTGTAGTGAATCATTCCAAACAAATATATAAAGGCTCAATCATGGGATGGATCCTCCTTATTTTCCATTAATAGGCCTCCAAAGGTTGTGGCTTTGAAAGAATGCCCTAAACACTTTCTTTTGCCCCAGGTTTACTTGTTGCTACTATAGGAGTACTCTTTCATGCTCAAAATATACCAAACTTGATAATCAGGTTGTTTAGTGTCTTTTCCATGATTCAACATAATTGAAGATCTATTGTTGTTTTAGTGTGTTGAACATCCTCATAAATGCCAAAATGTTTTATTTATCATGTACATAGTTCCAAATTGAATATTTAGGGTTGTTTCATACTGAAACTATACCCATATGTAAAAAAAGGTTTCACTGATGTTATTTTATGCCTATACCTACTAGGAGGTAGAGAAACACCCCTAAATTGTTGCTTATTGTTTCAAGAGAATTGGAGCAACCCTTAATTAGGCCCATATTTGACATAACTACACCATACCTACCCATATATTGCCCAAAACATATTAACTATTGTTGATGGTTAAAAGTTGTCCAAAATTCAATATTAGGGCTTTCTCCATGCCCATAATTCAAGATCGGGGTGTCTTACTGTTGGCCAGGTGTTGACTGATTATTATTATCACCTCAGAACTGCCCATAATTTCTTCTTATCATTGTTGTTGTAGACCAAAATGCCAAGAACTAGAAGATGATTCCCATAATTTCCCAAATCTACTGTTCCATCGTAGTTTAGTCACTTCCATACAACCCAATGTTGGTCTCATACTGTAAGGAAGAAGCCTGAAAGGTCCCTTATATCCAAGAACCACCACTGGTAATATATCTGCATCTACATGTAAATATCATTTATTGTTGCTTTCATCCACAGACATGCCCATAAGTGATTCTTTACTATTGTTTAGGAATGAGAACAACCTTAATTTGACATATAAAAAATAGGTTTGACCATAAAGGTACCCAACTTTAACCCAGGTTTAATTCAAAGGTTATTCCATGTTTTATTAGTGCCAAATCATGCATATGATATGGTTCGTTACTGTTTGTTACAGGTTCATAGTGATACCGTTCTGCCTTAAAGGAGAAATCGTTTTCATCAAATTGTCACCCCCATGGGATATGTGAAGAAATCCACATATAGAAAACCATGAAAATTAGGGGATAACATAAATTGTTATTGTATTACAGTCCAAGGGGTTAGCCCAACCAATCATCGCCAATTTTCTTGGGCATTTAGCTAATTATTTTTTGATAGCTCCACACTACCCAATGTGTAGGGCCAAACTGATGACCAATTTACATGTGTAGCAAATATTGGTCCAGCCAAGAACCTCATCATCTAGATTGAGCAATATTTTTTCTTTTCCAACCCAATGAGGTGCTTTTTGAGGGCTAATGTCCTGAAAATATGTCGAATCATTCCAAACCAAAATATAAAGGCTTAATCATGGGATGAATCCTCCTTATTTGGCATCAATAGGCCTCCAAAGGTTGTGGCTCTGAAACAATGCCCTAAAACACTGTCTTTTTGCACCAGGTTTACTTGTTGCTACTATAGGCATACTCTTTCATGCTCAAAATATGCCAAACTTGATAATCACGTTGTTCAGTGTCTTTTCCATGATTCATCATAATTGAAGATATATTGTTGCTTTAGTGTGTCGAACCTCATAACTTCCGAAATTTGTTATTTATCATGTACAGAGTTCCAAATTGAATATTTAGGTTTGTTTCATACTGAAACTATACCCATAACTAAAAAAATGTTTCACTGATGTTATTTTATAACTAGACCTGCTAGGAGGTCAAGAAACACCCATAAATTGTTCTCTTATTGTTTCAAGAGGAAAGGAGTGACCCTGAATTAGGCCCATTTTTGGCATAACTACATTTTATTGCCCCATACCTGCCTAGAGATTGCCAAAAACATTCCAATATCTCATATTAACTATTGTTGATGGTTAAAAGTTGTCCAAAATTCAGGATTAGGGCTTTCTTCATGCCCATAATTCAAGATTTAGGTGTCTTACTGTTGGCCAGGTGTTGACTGATTGTTATTATCACCTCAAAACTGCCCATAATTTATTCTTATCATTGTTGTTGTAGGCCAAAATGCCCAGAACTAGAAGATGATTCCCATAATTTCCCAAATCTACTCTGTCATCGTAGTTTAGTCACTTCCATATAACCCAATGTTGGTCTCATACTATAAGGAAGAAGCCTGAAAGGTCCCTTATATCCAAGAACCACCACTGGCAATATACCTGCATCTACATGTAAATATCATTTACTATTGCTTTCATCCACAAACATGCCCATAAGTGATCCTTTACTGTTGTTTAGGAATGAGAACAACCTTAATTTGACATATAACAACTAGGTTTGACCATAAAGGTACCCAACATTAACCCAAGTTTAATTCAAAGGTTATTCCATGTTTGATTAGTGCCAAATCATGCACAAATTCTCCCATATGATAGGGTTCATTACTGTTTGTTACAGGTTCATAGTGATACCGTTCTACCATAAAGGAGAAATCGTTTTCATCAACTTGTCGCCCCTATTGGATATGTGAAGAAATCCACATATAGAAAACCATGCAAATTCGGGGGTAACACAATGGTTATTGTATTACAGTCCAAGGGGTTAGCCCAACCAATCGTCACCAATTTTCTTGGGAATTCAACTAATTCTTTGTTGATAGGTCCACACTACCCAATGTGTAGGTCCAAACCGATGACCAAGTTACATGTGTAGCAAATATTGGTCCAGCCAAGAACCTCGTCATCTATATTGAGCAATATTTTGTCTTTTCCAACCCAATGAGGTGCTTTTTGAGGGCTAATGTCCTCAAAACATCTCCTCAAAATATGTTGAATCATTCCAAACCAAAATATAAAGGCTTAATCATGGGATGGATCCTCCTTATTTGGTATCAATAGGCCTCCAAAGGTTGCGGCTGTGAAACAATGCCGTAAAACACTGTCTTTTTGCTCCAGGTTTACTTGTTGCTACTATAGGCGTACTCTTTCATGCTCAAAATATACCAAAATTGATAATCACGTTGTTCAGTGTCTTTTCCATGATTCATCATAATTGAAGATCTATTGTTGTTTTAGTGTGTCGAACCTCATAACTGCCAAAATTTGTTATTTATCATGTACAGAGTTCCAAATTGAATATTTAGGGTTGTTTAATACTGAAACCATGCCCATAACTAGAAAAAGGTTTCACTGATGTTATTTTATAACTAGACCTGCTAGGAGGTCAAGAAACACCCCTAAATTGTTGCTTTATTGTTTCAAGAGGATAGGAGTGACCCTGAATTAGGCCCAATTTTGGAATAACTACATCTTATTGCCCCATACCTGCCTAGAGATTGCCAAAAACATTCCAGTATCTCATATAAACTATTGTTAATGGTTAAAAGTTATCCAAAATTCAGGATTAGGGCTTTCTTCATGCCCATAATTCAAGATCGGGGTGTCTTACTATTGGCTAGGTGTTGATTGATGGTTATTATCACCCAATAAATACCCATAATTTATTCTTATCATTGTTGTTGTAGGCCAAAATGCCTAGAACTAAAAGATGATGCCCATAATTTCCCAAATATACTCTTTCATCATAGTTTTGTCACTTCCATATAACCCAATGTTGGTCTCATACTGTAAGGAAGAATCCTGAAAGGTCCCTCATATCCAAGAACCACCAATGGAAATATATCTGCATCTACATGTAAATATCATTTACTGTTGCTTTCATCCACAGACATGTCCATAAGTGATCCTTTACTGTTGTTTCGGAACGAGAAAAACCTTAGTTTGACATATAACAACCAGTTTTTACCATAAAGCTACCCAACATTAACCAAGGTTTAATTCAAAGGTTATTCCATGTTTTATTAGTGCCAAATCATGCACACATTCTCCCATACGCGATAGGGTTCATTACCGTTTGTTACACGTTCATAGTGATACCCTTCTGCATTAAAGGAGAAATTATTTTCATCAACTTGTCACCCCTATGAGATATGTGAAGAAATCCACATATAGAAAACCATGCAAATTGGTGGGTAACACAATAATTACTGTATTACAGTCCAAGGGGTTAGTTCAACCAAGTGTCACTAATTTTCTTGGGCATTTAGCTAATTTTGTGTTGTAGGTCCACACTGTCGAATGTGTAGGGCCAAACCGATGACCAATTTACATGTGTAGCAAATATTGGTCGAGCAAAGAACCTCATCATCTAGATTGATCAATATTGTTTCTTTTCCAACCCAATGAGGTGCTTTTTTAGCACTAATGTCCTCAAAAAATGTTGAATCATTCCAAACCAATATATAAAGGCTCAATCATGGGATGGATCCTTCTTATTTGCCATCAATAGGCCTCCAAAGGTTGCGGCTCTAAAACAATGTCGTAAAACACTAACTTTTTGCCCCAGGTTTACTTATTGCTACTATAGGAGTACTCTTTGATGCGCAAAATATACCAAACTTGATAATCAAGTTGTTTAGTGTCTTTTCCATGATTCATCATAATTGAAGATCCATTGTTGTTTTAGTGTGTCGAACCTCCTCATAACTGCCGGAATTTGTTATTTATCATGTACAGAGTTCCAAATTGAATATTTAGGGTTGTTTCACACTGAAACTATAGACATAACTAAAAAAAGGTTTCATTGATGTTATTTTATGCCTATACCTGCTAGGAGGTCAAGAAACACCCCATATTGTTTCTTATTGTTTTAAGAGGATAGGAGCAACCCTTAATTAGGCCCATTTTTTACAGAACTGCATCTTATTGCCCCATACCTGCCCAAATATTTCCCAAAACATTCCAAAATCTCATATTAACTATTGTTGATGGTTAAAAGTTGTCCAAAATTCAGGATTAGGGCTTTCTTCATGCCCATAATTCAAGATCGGGGTATCTTACTACTAGCTAGGTGTTGACTCATGGTTATTATCACCTCAGAACTGCCCATAATTTCCTCTTATCATTGTTGTTGTAGGCCAAAAAGCCTAGACCTAGAAGATGATGCCCATAATTTCCCAAATCTACTCTTTCATTACAGTTTAGTCACTTCCATACAACCTAATGTTGGTCTCATACTGTAAGGAAGAAGCCTGAAAGGTCCCTTATATCCAAGAACCACCACTGGCAATATATCTGCATCTACATGTAAATATCATTTATTGTTGCTTTCATCCACATACATGCCCATAAGTGATCTTACTATTGTTTAGGAACGCGAACAACCTTGATTTGACATATAACAACTAGGTTTGACCATAAAGATACCCAACGTTAACCCAGGTTTAATTCAAAGGTCATTCCATGTTTTATTAGTGCCAAATCATGCACAAATTCTCCCATATGATAGGGTCCATTACTATTTGTTACAGGTTCATAGTGATACCCTTCTGCCTTAAAGGAGAAATCATTTTCGTCAACTTGTCACCCCTATGTGATATGTGAAGAAATCCACATATAGAAAACCATGCAAATTGGGGGGTAACACAATAATTATTGTATTACAGTCCAAGGGGTTAGCTCAACCAATTGTCACCAATTTTCTTGGGCATTTATCTAATTCTGTGTTGATAGGTCCACACTGTCAAATGTGTAGGGCCAAACCGATGACCAATTTACATGTGTATCAAATATTGGTTGAGCCAAGAACCTCATCATCTAGATTGAGCAATATTGTTTCTTTTCCAACCCAATGAGGTGCTTTTTGAGGGATAATGTCCTCAAAATATGTTGAATCATTCCAAACCAATATATAAAGGCTCAATCATGGGATGGATCCTCCTTATTTGGCATCAATAGGCCTCCAAAGGTTGTGGCTATGAAACAATGCCCTAAAACACTATCTTTTTGCCCCAGGTTTACTTGTTGCTACTATAGGATTTCTCTTTCATGCTCAAAATATACCAAACTTGATAATCAGGTTGTTTAGTGTCTTTTCCATGATTCATCATAATTGAAGATCTATTGTTGTCTTAGTTTGTCGAACCTCCTCACAACTGCCAAAAAATGTTATTTATCATGTACAAAGTTCCAAATTGAATATTTAGGGTTGTTTGATACTAAAACTATATCCATAACTAGAAAAGGTTTCACTGATGTTATTTTATGCCTATTCCTACTAGGAGGCCAAGAAACACCCCTAAGTTGTTGCTTTATTATTTCAAGAGGATAGGAGCAACCCTTAATTAGGCCCATATTTGACAAAACTACATCCTATTGCCCCATACCTGCCCAGAGATTTCCCAAAACATTCCAATATCTCATATTAACTATTGTTGATGGTTAAAAGCTGTCCAAAATTCAAGATTAGGTCTTTCTTCATGCTCATAATTCAATATCGTGGTGTTCTTACTTCTGGCTAGGTGTTGATTGGTGGTTATTATCACCTCAAAACTACCCATAATTTCTTCTTATAATTTTTGTTGTAAGCCAAAATGCCCAGAACTAGAAGATGATGCCCATAATTTCCCAAATGTACTCTTTCATCGTAGTTTAGTCACTTCCATATAACCCAATGTTGGTCTCATACTGTAAGGAAGAAGCCTAAAAGGTCCCTTATATCCAAGAACCACCACTGGCAATATATTTGCATCTACATGCAAAAATCATTTACTGTTGCTTTCATCCACAGACATGCCCATAAGTGATCCTTTACTATTTTTTAGGAATGAGAACTAACTTAATTTGACATATAACAACTAGGTTTGACCATAAAGCTACCCAACATTAACCCAGGTTTAATTCAAAGGTTATTCCATGTTTTATTAGTGCCAAATCATGCACAAATTCTCCCATATGATAGGGTTCATTACTATTTGTTACAGGTTCATAGTGATACCCTTCTGTCTTAAAGAAGAAATCATTTTCATCAACTTGTCATCCCTATGGGATATGTGAAGAAATCCACATATAGAAAACCATGCAAAACCTATGATCCTGCTCACATTATTGAATAATAGAAAAAATTCAAACTAATTTGACTTTAAATAGTGTACCAAATATTCTTTAACTTTGTCTCATTCTTAAAAAATAACTTCAAACAAACACAAGTACTCCTATTAAGTACCACTCTTGAAGGGATGCCAACAAGTCCTACAATTTGTACCTAAATGAATCTGTAATAAACCTCTTCCAGGACTATCTTAGTGAACCAACACGAATTGCATTTTGTTCCTCTTTTGTTGTCATATCTTCTCTTAATACTTGGACAAAAACTATCGGTAAACTTGTTATGTGTTTTTATAATATTGATTGTACTACTAGTAGTTCCATATTTTTATCATGTAAGGGGTTGTACATCATATAATATTGTGTTAGTGCTTGCAATGCCCGTGCTTGCAATGCTAGTGCTTGCAATACTTCAAAGCCTCTAAATGGCAGCCATAGTCCAAAAAATATTTTGCAACAACAAATAATTACATATCATCAAAATCATACCCTATATTGGGATCCTCATCATTGATAGCAACCTCTACTTCATCCATTGGCCTCTTCATTGATCCTCCAAGCTGGATATATCAGTACTAGTACTTGGTAATATTTGTGGGTCCAAGTCCATCCACCATGTTGTTTTGCAATGCAACACCATCCAATTTTGATGAAACTAGCTAATCTAAGCTGTAAAACTAGGCAGAAATTTTAACATTCCTAATCAGTAATTAGTGGTTTTGACTTGAATGAAAGGTGTATTTTTATTAATTTCATGACGAGTTACTCCTACGGAGAAAACCAACAACAAAGGGGTACATAAAGGGATTGGTTCCCTTTACTAAATTCCAATCCCATACCCTCATACATGATAGAACTTAGTCTTAAAATATTACAAACCCAAAAATCCTAGAATGTTGAAACCCCAAAAACTGTTAATTTTGTTGAATCCTTAATGAGATATCAAATTCAATTTTCATCATATGAAGTTAGACGAGGTTGAGTCCACTCTTAAACATCCTGGATTTATGAATGGTCATCTTCAAATTTTAAGTAAAAGGAAATATAAAGAAGAATATCAGCTTTTACCTTGAGAATTTAATATTGTCAGTTACTACAACAAAAATAATGACCCAAAAAATAATGCCATTAATAATGACCCAAAAAATTCAAATTTCAAGCTTATATTGGCCTTTTTTTCAAAGCCAAGGTGAATTTTGATGAATTTTTTGGTTACGAAAAAAGAGAGTAGCTAAACTCTAAATAAAGAGTAGCTCTCACAATTGTTTGGGAATGGTTGGAATGATAGGAGATTCCCCTAATCCTAGTTGATAATCTGTTGGGATGAGGAAGTCAAGGGGAAATATTATGTGAGGTTTCCATCCTTAGTCACTTCAATCTTCATATACTCTGTCATTTCAACCTTATTCTTTCAAATCTGATTTATAAGACAATTTTATGATCAGTTTTGCATGTTGGTTTATAATAGAAAAGTAAGAGAAATTTGATCCTAGGTCTGCCCTATGGGAAACAAGACCATCATGCAGTAAACACAAAATCTATCTTTATGCCTTCCTTGAGGGGAAACTAGGCAGTAAAATAGTGTTTGAGTGTTTTCACTGACTATGTTGAGCATATGACTATGCATGTACCACTTTTACAGCATAATAAAATAAGTGTTAGTACTAGTCTTACTAAACTCTAACAATCTATGACAATAATTGAAACCTAGAACCAGAACCTAAATCCTATTCTTGGTTGATGTCATCATCTGATGGAATGAAGGATGGAGAACTCAGGGATTGTCCATCTCCAGAAACCGGTTTGAGGTTGATTCCCATATTTTCTACATTTCTGTTAAGCTTGTTATTGGTAGCCATTGTCCTTGTTTCCAGATTGTGGAGCTCTTCTTGGAGGGCATCCTACTACATTAAAATTTGGCATAAGCTTTCCCTCTCTCTAAATGGTATTTCCCATTACAGTATGCATTAACCAATAAAATTCAATGGTACACTGGAATAGAGTCCCCTTGGTTGGGGTGTTACCTGGGTCTTTGACCCAATTCTAGAACTCAACAAAATTCTTTTCATTGCTAATGAACCCATGTACCACGAATACATCAATGCAATTAAAGAATAAAATCCATAACAGTATTATGGGACTACCACGTCTATTTCTAAGTACCGAAGAAAAGAGATTCAAAGCAAGAAAATAAAGTCATGAGAATGAAGGGATATACCAAGAAGGTAGACCCTAGCAGACAGAAAGATACTGCATTGTACTTCAGGTAGAAGTAGATGTAGAGGTGAAAGAGAACATCCTTGCCATCATCAGTAACTGTGAAAGTACCAAAGAGATGCTTGATAATTTCCTCTGGGGATTTTCTTGCACTAAGGAGACCCAACAAGGTAAGCCTAGGAGGGGCCTGGGAAAGATCAGTTGAAAGTATTCTAGCATATGTGGCTGAAGAGAGCCATCTTGTAATTGGTATCTAATTACTTGATATGAAAGATGAGTTTTTCTTGTGCCTAAACAAACTGGAGCAGGTATGTCTTTGTGATCTTGTGCAAGTGGGTTGTCTCCATATAAGATAAGATAAGATAAGATATTTTTAATAATGTCCAACAAATGACCACAAAATTAGGTCAATGGGACTAAAATGATTCAATTGGTATAAGTGCAATGGGGAGTGCAAACACAACTCCTAGAAAGTGTCGGAACTAAATCTATGATAAAATAAAATAAAATAAGAAAGATACCAATAGTAGCACAACTTTCTAAAACATGTATAGAATAGGGGGAAGCACACTGTCTCACTGTCCTATTGTTCTATGTACCCTTGACTGAGGTATTTGCATTATACTTGGATGCTTCAACCATAAGATAGGGATGAAAAAATTGGTACAGCCATAAGCATGCAGCCATGTTTTGTTGATTTGAAAGAGCTGCCTACAAATGGGATTTTTTGCCAGCGTGCTATGACCGAGTTTCTACATGTAGGTGAGTTGTCTGTTAACATTTATTACCATGGAGAGAAACAACTGAGTTTCAAATCCTTCCTAGAGATGCATCTCATAGTAGTGTACAGTCCCACTTCTTCACACAAATAATACTTCAGCGGCATGGAAGATGCACTCCCAACCCTCAGTGATCTCAATGAAGCCTCAGTGTAGTTTGTATGCAGGAGTGCATATTTTTTGAAGGATTGGGTGTCTGCCTTTATTTCAAAGGTGTGGGGTTTGAGTTTGCATCTCCTTTCAGATATAAAAGGTTTGAAGTTCTATCCCATTTCCACATACAGCTGACAACACCCTCAATTTGGCTAATTCATCCTAGAACTCAGCGGAAGATATTGTGCTTCCAAGGCAATGATTGGATGGTTACATTGGAAATGTGATTTCACCTAACCCTCTGTCTCTTACATAAGTTAGGGTAGGGTATGTGTGTTTGTGAATAAGTTCATTTATTTAACATTAGCAAGAAGTTGATTTTGGCATAGTTTGATGATAATTTGAGCTTTTTAGTAGTTATATGTGTATTTTTTTTTTACTAGGTATGTCCAAGTTTAATCTTATAGTGTGATATTTGTAATGCCACCAGAACCTGATCCAGCTATAAGTGTGGTTTGGAAAATGTTACCAGAGATGTCTGAGGATATTGGCATTCCACAGGGAATTGTTGTCCCCATGTGAGGCCATTGTTAAAACTTAACAAACAATCGGCCCCAGGAATATTTACTGATATGCAGAGACATTAATGTGGCTTATTTGTCAAATATTTATGAAGATTTGTTTCAAGAAAATGAAGTTATTAGGTTTTGACCTGCTCACTTTTTGAAGTGGTTGAAATATATATATTTCTTTTGTTTTAGGTATGAAGGTTTAACTGAAATGTTTGTCTCATGTCCTGTAACGAAGCTTTTACTCTTAGCTAGAACGGACAAACTAGACATGTTCTCTCTCTCACCATGTATGTATTTCTCATTTCGGGTAGATAGTTTGGTTTCCAGAAATAACTGCTAGCAGTGTATAATAGTTGGCCTTCGTAATAATCATAATCTAGTTTTAAGATCATGGCTAGCTAGACGACATATTCATGTATGAGACCCTCTTGTTCTTGTTTGTGGGACAAGGAAACCTCCTCTGTGCATCAATTTGACTACTTTAAGTCTATGGAGGTGTACATACCCTACCCATCATAATCTAATAGCCTGTATTTATTCATGAAAGTTTATGTCCTTGTCCTCGCTCATTTGGATCTCAATCTCTTTAGATGAATGAATCAATTTGAGAAAGGAATATTGTCAAAATAGTAATGTTCTTTTCTCAAGAAATCCCTATGAGTAAAAGGAAGAACTATTACCTCGAAACATCTTCACGAGTACATAATATATGCATTAAATCATTCAAAGCTTGAAGTTTCTTGTCCAAAATCCCTCTATGGGGTTATGGATGGTAAGAAAAAATCTGATTAAGTTCCCTGAAGATACACATTCTCTTAGATATGCCACAAAAAACCATTCTATAGATACAAAGAGGTCTGTAATTGGGGTTTTCACATCATGGACTACATAATGTAGGAAGAGTTGTTATCATTTAGAAGAGAATTCCTCATATAGGCAAGGCACCTTACGGAAGCAAAATAAGATAATATCATTTTATTAATTTCCATGAGTGACCAAGAATATGTCAATGTAATTAAAGAATAAAAGCCATAACAATATTCTGGGACTGCCATGTCTATTCCTAAGTACCGAAGAAAAGAGATTCAAAGGAAGAAAATAAAGTCATGAGAATGAAGGGATATACCAAGAAGGTAGACACTGCATTGTACTTGAGGTAGAAGTAGATGTAGAGGTGAAAGAGAACATTCTTGCCATCGTCAGTAACAGTGAAAGTACCAAAGAGATGCTTGATAATGTCCTCTGGGGATTTTCTTGTACTGAGGAGACCCGAAAAGGTAAGCCTAGGAGGGACCTGGGAAAGATCAATTGAAAGTCTTCTAGCATCTATGGCTGAAGAGAGCCATCTAGTAATTGGTATATGATTACTTGATCTGAAAGATGATTTTTTCTTGTGCCTAAACAAACTGGAGTAGGTATGTCTTTGTGATCTTGTATAAGATAAGATAAGATAAGATAAGATAAGACAAGATAAGATAATTTTAATAATGTCCAACAAATGACCGCAAAATTAGGTCAATGGGACTAAAATGATTCAATCAGTATAATTGAAATGGAGAGTGCAAACGCAACTCCTAGAAAGTGTCAGAACTAAATCTATGATAAAATAAAATAAAGTAAGAAAGATACCAGCAGTAGCACAGCCTTCTAAAACATGTATAGAACGGGAGGAAGCACACTATCTGATTGTCCTATTGTTCTATGTACCCTTGGCTGAGGTATTGGCATTATACTCAGATGCTTCAGCCATAAGATAGGGATGAAAAGATTGGTACAGCCATAAGCATGCAACCCTATTTTGTTGATTTGAAAAAGCTGCCTACAAATGGGAGTTTTTTCCAGCGTGCTATGACTGAGCTTATGCATGCAGGTGAGTTGTATGTTAACATTGATTACCATGGAGAGAAACAATAGAGTTTTAAATCCTTCCTAAAGTTGCATCTCATAGTAGTGTACAGTCCCGCTTCTTCACACAAAGAATACTTCAGCGACATGGAATATGCACTCCCAACTCTCAGTGATCTCAATGAAGCTTCAGTGTAGTCTGTATTCAGGAGTGCATATTTTTGGAAGGATCAGGTGTATACCTTTATTTCAAAGGTGCAAGGTTTAAGTTTGCATCTCCTTTCAGATATAGAAGGTTTGAAGTGCTATCCCATTTCCATATACAGCTGACAACACCCTCACTTTGGCTAATTCATCTTGGAACTCAGCGAAAGGTCTTGTGCTTCCAAGGCAATAATTGGATGGTTACACTGGAAATGTGATTTCACCTAATCCTCTGTCTCTTGCATAAGTTAGGATAGGGTATGTGTGTTTGTGAATAATTTCATTTATTTAACATTCGTAGGCAATTGATTTTTCACACGGTTTGGTAATAATTTGAGCTTTTTAGTAGTTATATTTGTAATGCCGCCAAAACTTGATCTAGCTACATGTGTGGTTTGGAAAATGTTACCATATATGTCTGAGGATCTTGGCATTCCATAGGGGATTGTTGTCCCCATGTGGGGCCATTGTTAAAACTTAACAAACAATCGGCCCCAGGAATATTTTCCGATATGCCTAGAATGCACAATAAAAGTAATGAAGCCTTTGGAGAATCAATCTAAGCCTTTTGAACCTGATATTCATTGGAAATTCAGTTTGGGGCTTACTTGAGCTTGTTTGGGGTGAATTTTTAAATTCTTTAAACCCGTACCTAGGTAAATGTTTCAAATGTGAGATTTACTCTAAATCGAATAATTTAATTGATATTTGCAACGAAAACAAAAACTAAGAAAACATATCCAAACACAAACACAGTGATTTTTCTGCTCTTCAAATCAGTTCATCATTAAATTAACTTCAGCACTTATAAGGGAGGTCGGACTCAGGAAAATGGCTCAATGAAAGATTACAGTCAAATTGCAAACCTGGTAAATTTCTAGAACTTGGAAATATACTTAAATTCACCTCTCTGACAGAGCATTATGGTCTGTATGGACTGTATGCTTGTATGGCCATTCAGCAGAACATTATGTGTGGCCTATTCAAACTTGCATGTGCGGCCTATTGTTGTTGTCCATAGGTTGTACAAAATCATATGGCCTCCCTATTGTACGGAGCGCTAGTATGGATTCCCTGCATATATTTTGTCAAACTCACAGCTTTTAGACCACATTAGCTGTCTTTGAGGTGTCTCCTTTGAACTAGTTTACTTGCAAAAAAAAATTGAAGCTAATGACCTTTCTAACTAAAGCATATATTTTAGTTGTCTTTGAGGTGTCTCCTTTCAACAAGTTCATTGGTAAAAAAAAATTGACGCTAATGGCCTTACTAACTAAACTTACAATGTAATTTTAATTTAAAAAAATCAAAATCCTATAATGTTTAGATTACTTCCTCTATAATTTAGTGTACCTATAAACCCAGCATAATTAAAAAACCAAAAATTCAACTTCCATAGCGTTTCAGAGATCCAAAGAGAGAATAGTTCTCAACAAATTTCCAGAGTTACATATGAAGAGAGAATACTTCAAAAAATATTTACTAACCATATCAAGAAACATCCCTGTGATACGGTGGACTCAAATTGTTTCTGTTAAAATTCAAATCTGATTTTTTAATTTACTAGAAGGAGATGCCTGTTATCTTTATTTTAACCTAATTGGAAGTTAGTGTAACTCAGTTCATTCCATTTTAACTCTACAATTATGAGGTTACAGAACGTATTAGGCAACAGTCCTGTGATACTATGGATTCAAATTGTTTACGTTAAAATAAATATTTGATTTTTTCATTTACTAGCTATTGGAGATGGTTGTTATTTTTATTTTAAGCTATTAAATTGGAATTTGGTGCAACTGGATTCAATCCATTTTAACTCTATAATCATGAGGATTAAATATGAATTTTCAAATATTCAAAATGATTTGCTCCTTAAATATGTCATCATGTTTCCCACAAGTTTTGACCCATTTCGTAATTACAGAGATTGAATATCAATTATTAGTTTTTATAAGTGAATGTGTGTTCCACCTTAACGTTTAGAACTTCAAATCAAAAGTTTATAAGTTCAAATCCACAAGTTTTTACCCATTTCTTAATTACAAAGATTAAATATCAAATATTAGTTTTTATGATTGAATTTGTGTTCCACCTTAATGTTTAGAACTTCACATCTAATGTTTATAAGTT
This sequence comes from Pseudotsuga menziesii, assembly GCA_001517045.1. Classification (NCBI taxonomy): domain Eukaryota; kingdom Viridiplantae; phylum Streptophyta; class Pinopsida; order Pinales; family Pinaceae; genus Pseudotsuga; species Pseudotsuga menziesii. The sequence goes on along the minus strand of LPNX010834462.1, from coordinate 69,995 downwards.
CAAATCCGAATTGTTAGTGTTTACAAGTTTTACCCCAGCTATGTGAAATTGTAATTGTTTTATTAACATTCATTCATAAATTGTTATTGATTTGTTAGTAATCCAGTAAGATATTGAATTTGTATAAGGGAGAAAGTTGTGAGCAGTTTGGCTTGAGAAGTCATAATAATATGGCTTTTCGTAGTTCTAATTATGCAGTCTAGCTACACAGCAATACTAACTACCCAACAAATGCAGCCCACCATTCTAGACGTGGGGTCTTTGAAATCTAGCGGAGCGTCTGTAGGTTACCAAGCCGGATCTTTTGTGGATAGCTATCTGGAAGACCATCTGAAGATAGACAGAATGAAGCTCAAGGAACATTCAACGCCAAAAGAATATAAATATGCGTTGTCAAACGGATCAGTCGCTGCCATATTTGATGAAATCCCTTACTCTTATGCTCGACGTCGTGAGAAGAGGTCGTGAATTCATCCAGCGTTACTCTTATGCTCAACGTTATCATATACCATCTCCATACTGCTCTCCCCCAAGGTCTTGTCGCCTCAATGAAAGGAATATTCCTGAAAGGGACAGGTTTGTACGCATTCATGTGTATCCCCCTGAAGCTTCCATTTCTAGCTTATTTGTTTCTTTATGTTAGAAACAGTAAGCTCATTGCCATTGAGTATTCCTCTGACACAGAAGGTTTTGAATTCATATTTAAGTGGATGTTGTTCATAGTCCTTAGGAAGATATACCCATTTCCAACATCTGCACAATGACTATAGAGTAGAGTCCTATGCCTTGTCATGATTGTAGTTTGTTAAGTATATATGATTCTATTCCTTCTCCCAGTGTTTCAAATCATGCATGGTTTTCCAAAGAAAAATACAACCTCATCCTATACTCTATGGCCCCATGAATATGCTTATATCCAATGTTGTTGGGGATCATGTAGGCCTCACACTGCAACATCACCCTGGTAAGTGAATAAACATTATGAATTGGCATCACCATATATCCTAACCATTTTTCCTTGTGGATACTCATTAGCTTGATGGAAGAAGGAACTTTGCTCATCCCATGGTGGATAGGATCCATGTGAAGCACCAACTATTGAGTTGATCATCCTCTTTTGATTCTCCTTATTACTTCACTTATACATGGCTCTAGGATGATCATGCTTATCTACTATATCCTTGGCATCCACACTAAGATAATTGTTGTTGATAGGTCTCATATAGTGGTACACTTATGGTTGCCAGGGAATAATGATTTTTGCAATCCCATCAAGCCAATTTCTTAAGTTTTGTTCAAAATTCCTAGAAAAGGTTTATGGATTTCATAACCTATTTGATCATATATTATGAACTTATACAATCTACCATCCTTTTCTAACCATTAGATATTCAAATTTGTGTATTGATCCTTTTTACCATTATAGAGGACTCTGTAAGTTAGGTTCCCAAATTCTTAAAGGGTGCTAGCACAATGGAAGAGCGCCAGCCTTACAAGCAAGAGGTTGGTGGTTCGATTCCTCCATGCCCTAATGATATTATAATATCAGTTAAAAACAACTAAATTACTGACCAAAAAATAAGAGATAAGTGACCAAACAAAATGACCAAAATTCGTATATAAAATTACTAAAAACAACTAAATTAGTGACCAAAAAATGAAAGATGTGAAACTAGGCATTAAAGAGGATACAACACATGGCGCTAATGATGAAGGAAAACATGGCGTTGATATGTTGTCAAAATAATACGTGAAACTAGGCATTAAAAAGGATGCAACACGTGGCGCTAATGATGAAGCCAAACATGGTGTTGATATGGTAGAAAAATAAGACGTTACCTTGGATGCAAAATATGGCGCTACATAGAAAGAAAAATATGGTGCAACAATAGAATAAATATTTGGCATCATTTTGTTAGCAAAACACGATGCAAAAAAGGAAGCAAAAATTGGTGCAAGTTTGGAAGCGAAAATTGACACATATTTGGAAGTAAAACATGGTGCAAAATGGGATGCTAAATTGGTAGCAAAAATGGATGCAATATTGGATGCTAACATGGTGCTATTAAGGATGCAAATATGGTGCTAACGGGGATTTCATTTAACAAGCAAAAGCAGACACCCACTAGGAAGCAAAATAAGACATTATTTGGGAAGCAAACCTCGACGTTGTTTAGGAAGCAAAGTTGGAGGCTATTCTGGAAGCAAAAAAATAGATGCTATTTTGGACGTCATAAAGGATGCTATCTAGGAAGCAAAAAAAGACATTTTTTGAGACGCTTTAAGTTTTGTCCATGACACGCCCCATTTAGCATCTAGTTTGACCACTCAATGTAAAAAAAAAATTACACTAAAAAGGGACGCTAAATCCAGGATTTGGTGTAGTGCTAACAACGCTTTCAAGAAACTTAGACCTCTTCCTCTTATGTCCTAAAGTATTTTCATCTAAATGAACAATAGTTGTACCAATGTTAGGAAGGGAAACATCCCCAACTGTCGTTATTTTCCTTCTATGATGTTTCTGATTCTTGCTTGTAGGTGTAACAACCTCATTGGCAACAATCTCTTCATTATCTTCAGTTGGAATTGCAATCTTTTTAAATGTAACCTTTTTTACCTTATTTTATTGTTTTTCTTTCCTTTTCTTTTCTTTTGGCGGTTATGCTTCTGTTATGAGAACAGTTTCCACTTGTTTCTTCTTTACTCCTCCTGCCTTGTCATGATAGCCAATGATGATGTTTATAGGATTTTCCTCTGTTGAATAAATTCCACCCAACATTTCGGAAAGTGAATTAGAAAAATGATGCACATTCAAAAAATATATATTAAATTTTTTTATCAACATATTGACTTAATTGTAATAAATAAAACATTAACAGTTAGCAAAGTATTGAAATTTACATTCCCTTTCTCAATATGTTGCACTATTTTTGCACAAAAATATGTGAAGCATTCTTGCATCTTATATTGTGATACCTTCAAGGAATATCATATTTTTTATACATCTTAGCTTGTTTCACTAGGACATAAAGAGTGTTTGTACCTGACACCAAACACATATATCACAATAAGCCCATGGGTTTATAATTTGATTCAATATATTCAAACTCACCATAATTACAAGTAAATGCTTTTTGGATCATTCAGATACTTCTCCTTCATACACCAAAAATAATTCATTTTCATTTCCTCTGTTGAATATTTCCAATTTCTAAGATTCCTATTTTTTTATCAATAGAGATATGACCTTAGTCAAAACCTTCAACATTTTTATGCGGCTCGACTGCTTCTTTAGGTGTTGTCTTCACGGGTCTTGCCCCAGAAATATTGACGGGCACTTTTTTTGAAGCCATTCTTCCTGCACAACAAAAAAACATCAAAACATTTAATAACATAGATAAAAATTAAAACATTAAACCATGACATTTTTTATATATTTTTTTCATTTTAAAAGGGGAACAACATACACAAGTTGATGCCCCCTTCGGATAGCATCCCATTTGACCCAATCAAAAATTTGGGAACCGAATGAATCCCATGGTTGACTGCAATGTGCACCCTAAGGGACACCACTTTGGGCATACACTAGACCCAACCATGGGCTCCAACATGCTGTCAATGGCCACTGTCGTTGTCACGTCCCCACCCCTCTAACCGACAAAGAGGACGCGACTAACCACTATGAAGCCGAGAAAACTAAGCCCCATGAACATAACATATAAAATGCATTGGAAATGAAACATACACAGATGCATAATTTGTTTAATAAACATACAGCGGAAGCAAACAGAATCATTCAATACATTCAGCATGTTCATCATCTCATTAAGCAATAAATACAATTGCAAAGACAGAATGGACAAGAGATACTTATCTTTAACAAAAGCTTGTCCCGCAACCAGCTACATCACTGCAACGTTCCACCCAACCATAGGCCAATGTGCTCATCAATCGCTCAGCAACACTACCACCCCCGAGCTGGGCATGATTGCACAAGGAATAAGGGGGAACCCGCAAGCTCACATGTAGCCAAGGATACACAAAACTCAGCCAAGACAACACAGTTGGGTTTATCAGGCTAACAGGGAGCTGGAAAGGTTGGCTACTAAGCTAGTGAGCTCAATCCAAGAGCTATGGACACCTGCAACAAAACTAGCCTGACTTCTAAGACATCCACACACACCCAACACAAGGAAGCATCCCCTTCTCTGTTGCATAGTCCCTCATGCCATGACTTCCCTTCCCGTGCTATTCAGGGGGTGTAGAGAAGAAAGGAAGCCCTCTAGCTCTGTCTGTGGGGCTCCTGCACACATTAGGTTTATCAAGCAAGCTCAAATCCCATTTCCACTCCCAATTCAACTCAGGCCAAAGCCAAAATATGCACCCACAATACAATACGATTTATGCGTTGGAGGAAAAACAGTTCCAGCAACAAAACGAATTTCCAGAATGGGTAAAAAATGGCCCTTTAGCAACAATTCAATTTCCAGAGATGTTTTGGCCCTAACATGGCCAAAACGGCTCAATAACACCCAAAATCATGGGTCTCCTCTCCCACTCACTGGGCATTACCAGAAAAATGATTTCCAGCATGGAAACAATGGAGAAAATGTAGCAAAACATGGGGAAGGAAACTTAGCCACTGATAATCACCAAAAATGATTTCTCAGCCTGAGCAAAGTGAGGTAACCATAAAAAACGTGAATGGTTTCATACACAGGAAGTTATGAATGCCTGAGAGAGCTCACGTGAAGGAAACATGGTGAGGAAAACATGAAAACGTGGAAGCATCGTAGAATGGCCTACATTTTTGGGTTTTTGCTTGCCCAAGGAGTCAAAATGCATTCCCCAACAATTGATGGCTTCTCCAATTCGAATTATGGGCTGTCATACCTTGCCCATCCCAAGCAATAACCAACCCAACCAATTTATGGCAGTAATAAATGATTGGGTGAATGAGACAAGAAAGGTAGTTGATAGTTTGATGGGCTCTCCCTCTGACATTTGGCTTTTCCCCATTAGCCCAAAGGTTTTGAATATTTCCCCCACTTATCCTTAGGAAATCATGCCCCTTCTCATTATTGTTGCATTGACATAGCTGGTTGTGGGTATTTTTAATTAAAATGCATATTTACATGATGTCCAAATTATAATGTGTCTGGCTAGAACAAAATACCATCAACATTGATTTTAATCCCCGAACATATAACGTTAAATCGATGGCGGGGCTTTTTCCTATAGCTCCACACCATGATTAATTACAATATATACATCATATACATTTAATGCAAACGGGGTCAAAATCGGGGTGTTACAGCCGTAGAGCAGACGTCACTCCATGGAGGTGTCCTTTGGTTGCCCCTTTGTGAATCCAATGGAGCCCTTTGGGTGCTTGTTGGATCCGGCCGATAGCTCCAATGGGTGCACAAAGGGACACCCCTTTATCCCATTGGAGATGGGCATGGGTTATGGAAGCTCCAACTGGTAGCCACTTGAGCATGCCACTGGTTCCTTCGAGCTCCCATAGGGGCCCTTTTGTGCACTTGTTGGGGTCCGTGACAGGCTCCAATGGGCACCCCTTTATGCGCCCACTGGAGCCTTCTTAGAATCAAGTTGCTCCTTCTTAGAATCAAGTTGCTCCTCAGGGTGGCCTGTGGTTGCCCCTTTGGGTGCCCGTTGGAGCGACGACATGCTCCGATGGGTGCATAAAGGGGCGCTCTCTTGGGCGCCCATTGGAGCCCGTGGCAGGATCCAATAGGCATCGAAGAACGTGCCCCTTTGTGCACCCATTCGATCCTGCAGTAGGTTCCCCTTTGGGAGCTAGCTCGATATTTTCATGGGTTCCCACATGCGCACAAAGGGGGCCCCTTTGGAGCTAATCGGATCCAATTGGGAGCCCCTTTGTATGCCCATGGGAGCCTAAGGCAAGCTTCGGGTGCTTTGTTGGAGCCTGCCTTAGGATCCCATGGGCACATAAAGGGGCACCCACTTGGGCACTTGTTGGAGTCGATAAACTCCAACAAACACCCAAGTGGGTGGCCCTTTGTGCACCCATGGGAGCCAAAGGTAGGCTCCAACGGGTGCCCAACGGGGCACCGGAGCCTACCATGGGTGCCCACAGGTACACAAAGTGTCTCCCGCTTGGGAGCCCATAAGAGTCGACTGGCTCTAACGAGGTGCCTGATGGAGCCCGATGCGGACTCCAATGGGTGTAAAAAGGGGTTCTTGCTTTGATTGTTTGTTGGATCCCACATCAGGCTCCAATAGGCGCCTAAGCAGGCGCTCCTTTGTGTGCCTGCTGGAGCATTCCACTGCTCCAACGGGCACCCAAATGGGTGGCCTCGAGCCACCTCGAGGAGCAGCTTGATTCTGAGAATCGAACCGCACCTCAGAGTGGCATGTGGCTACCCCTTTTGGCACTCACAAGCCACCCTGAGGAGTAACTCGAGCCACTCCTTGGGGTGGCCTAAGGTCGCCCCTTTGGGCACCCATTGGAGAGGTAGCATGCTCTATAAGGCACACAAAGGGGTTCCACTTGGGTGCTCATTAGAGCCTATGATAGGCTCCAACAAGTGCCCAAGCAGGCACCCCTTTGTGCGCCCGTTAGAGCCCATGGCAGGCTCCATTGGGTGCCCAAAAGGGTTCCCACTGGAACTTTCCCTGGGATCCCATGAGTGCACTAAGGGGCACCCGCTAGAGCTGACCAAATCCAACGGGAGCCCATTTATGCACCCATTGGATCCCATTGCAGGATCCAGTGGGCACCCAGTAGAGACACTTTGGGCACCTACTGGAGCCTGCCTTGGGCTACCACGAGCGTACAAAGGGGTGCCCCCTTGTGCCCTCATGGGAGCCCAAGGAAGTCTCCAGCGGGCGGCCAAAGGGGAACCCCTTTGGGTGCCCCTTGATTCTGCCATGGGATACAATGCTCGCACAAAGAAACACCCACTTGGGCACCCAAGCGGGCACCTATTGGAGCCTCCGATATGCTGCAATAGGTTCCTGTTGGAGCTTCAATAGACCACAACCAACATCCAATGGGCTAAAGGGGTGTCCCTTTGTGGGTCTGTTGGAGCTCTCGACCAACTCCAACAAGCACCCAAAGGGGCCACCCCTGTGGTTAACCTCAAATGACCACTTGTGTTTGTTGTGATCCCCCAAGTAAAATTTAAATTATGGAAGTATAAATTAAAATAAATAAAAAAATAACTGGCCTTCAAGATGCTAAAAAAACTCTTATTGAATCTCTTTATTGATCTTGAAAGTGCCCCGGAGATTGACGTCAAATTTTTCAATCCTTGGTCACAAAATGTGAAAAAAACAAATCAATTTATTTTTTCAAATGAAATTGATGCGAAAAAAACAAATCTAATTAACAAACTACATAAAAAGAATAAAGTAAAAAATTAACAAATTACACGAAAAAATAACCAACCTTCAAAGTGTGAGAAAATTGCTCCACGTTCTTAATCACAAATGTTATAAGTACGACACATAAATTAACTTATATGTGAATTTGTTTTTCACTTAACTCATTTAGTGAATGTGGGATAAAAGAAAGTGTAAAGAGTGAAAAATGAAAAACATTATTTACTATATATAACATAATTATTTTTAACTAAACTCATTTTATGAATGTGGGATAAAAGAAATTGTAAAAAGTTAGTATATATGGTAATTATACAAATGTTTTTATATATCCTAGCTAAAAGTGGCAAGGTCTAATTTAACTTGTGTTTATATATAACATGGATTAAGTCCATTTTATTAATTTTATGTTTTTGTCACACAAATGTGTAGTTTAATTCTGGAGGGAAAAATTTGGAATATTTTGGAGGGAAAACATATGTAGGGAAAATTTTTGGAGGGAATGTATTTCATTGTCCTAGCTATAATATCATTACAGGGTGACACAAGTACACCATTCTATTTCGTTGGAGAAGTAAGGGAAAAACTCATTGTTAGACTTGTTGAAATTGGTCTGTCATTCTATTTTTTAGTGAGGAGCCATGGGCTCAACCGAATTAATTTCGATTTTTGAAGCATCAACGTCTTATTCACATGCTTCTTGTGTTATTCGAAGTAAGAAATGTAAAGAATCCGAGCAAGATGATGAAATTTTTCTACCAAGTGAGGATTTTAAAGAAATCGATGATGATTTCCCTCCAAGTGTTGAACTTAAAGGCAGTGATGATGATTTCCCTCAAAGTGATGATTTTAAAGGCACCAATGATGATTTTTCTCCAAGCAATGATTTCAAATGAAAATATGATGACATTCTTCCAAGTGATGATTTCAATGGCACCATTGATGATTTTCCTCCAAGCGATGATTTTAAAGGCACCAATGATGACATTCCTCCAAGCGAAGATTTTAATGGGACCGATGATGATTTTGATGGGGATGATGTTGATTTTGGTGAAGATAAAGGAACTAATAAAGATGATGAATTTCCTCCAAACAAGGATTTCAATGGGACCAATTATGAATTTGCTCCAAGCAAAGATTTCAATGGGACAAATGATGAATTTCCTCCAAGTGAGATTTCAATGGGACAAGTGATGAATCTTCTCCAAGCAGGGATTTCAATGGGATGGATGATGAATTTCCTCTAAGTGAGGATTTCAATGGGATAGATGATGAATTTCCTCCAAGCAAGGATTTCAATGGGACCGAGGATGAAGTTCGTCCAAGTAAGTATTTTGGTGAGGATGAAGACAACAATAGTGATGACAATTCTCCTCCAAGCCTATGATTTTAATGAGACTAATGATGATGCTTGTGAGGATGAAGAGGCAAACAATGATGAATCTCACAATTTCCCTGCAAGTAAGGATTTTAATGGGACTGATGATGATGCTCATGAGGATGAAGGGACAAATAATGATGAATCTCATCATTTTCCTCCAAGTGAGGATTTTTATGGGACTAATGATGATGTTGGTGAGAATGATGGGACCAATAACATTGATAATGATTATCATTGAAGTGATGTTATCAAAGGCATAGATGAATATTTTGTAGATAAAGGCACCAATAATGAAGATAATGATTTCCCTTCAAGTGATAAACTTGTTAGTGATAGGGATAATCGTTTTCCTACTTAATTTGGTGATGGTATTCCTCATTGTGATGAAGACATTCATTCTCACAAGGATGCTACTACAAATATAATTTTCTAGCAAATGTAAAGGCAAAATTCAACAATGAGCAAGATTAAGTGTACGACTAGACCTGTTTATATCAATCCAAAGCATTCAAGTTATACAAGGTCTATGAAAGAATTACTCACAAGTTCAAGTTCTATTACTAAGTTGATTTCGATTGATTGTTGTCAAAAGAATTGTTTGAAGGGTATAGGCTACAATTATGCCTTGGAAAAAAAAGAATACATATATGTCAACGAATTAAAATATGAAAAATTCATATTTAACAGGGTACATGATTTCAACAAAGACAGGTTATTATTATCGCATCGAAAACATTTTTCTTTGCAGAAAGGCATTCAAAAGAATTCATTCTATTAGTAATATTAAACTATCAAGAATCCAGACAATATTAGAAAAGGATCCTGCATTTTATTCTAAAGATTATTAGGTACAAGTCACTGGGGCATCAACCAACATTGCGATGTCATGGATGCAAGACTTCTTTTCTAGGTATGAAGAGAGTATGCCAAATAGAGAAAGAATACACATTCCAAATAATTTCACAAGACAAGAAATCTACAACCGATACAAGGAATATATTCAAGGTGTTGAAGGGAATGGAAATTTCACCAAATATGCATATTTTACACAACTATGGGAAAAAAATTCAACAATGTCCACATTCCTAAGAGGTCAAGGATGGGGATTTGTAATACATGTTCTTCTCTTAAATATAAATGGGATACATCAGAAGGGATAGAACGAGGTATGTATCTACAAAATTATTTCTTCCAGGATCAATATTTATTATGAAAACTAGTTAACTTTTAATTTTATGTTATTTCTAGATTCCATTGTCAGTGCCTTCAAGCACATCGCAATATACAATCAAATGAACAAGAAAATTTGTACAAACATCGCAAGAAGTGTTATGATGCTCCTTTATGGGTCTAATAATTGATGGCATGGATAAGAAAAAAACACTTTTTCCACATTTTTCCCATATACCAAAGAGTTTAAAGGAGGAAAACTTTATTCAGCTTTACTTGGTTGGTTGTTTGGTTTAAATTAATGGTCGGATGTCTCCAAGTGTTTACTTTACAACTCCAAATATCCATAATGATGCAAATATGACCATCACCATAATTCAACATGTCATAACTCATTGGTCTGGTTATCTTCCTAAAGTTCTATATCTGCAATTAGACAACACTAGCAGGGAAAACAAAAATCAAATCATGTTTGGTTACCTAAACATGCTTGTTGAATTGGGAATTTTTCAAAAGTTAGAAGTTGGTTTCCTTTTTGTTGGGTATACACATGATCATATTAATCAAACTTTGTCATTTTGCAGTCACATTGAGGACAAAGAATGTTGGGACTCTACCGTTATTAATTGAAATTATCAAAAAAGCATACAGTCTAGAGCCTCTTGCATACACATTGGAAGAAACTATTGACATGCGAAGATTTATTTTGGGATCGCATGGTGAAGAAAGGTGCATTTAACAACTACATGACATTAGCTTTCAACATCAATTTCATATAAAAAATATTGATGGAAAAACACTAATACAAGGCAAGAAGTACTCAACCAATGCAGAATGGGGACTTGAATCAGGTTTAACATTTTTTAAATTTGTCCCAAGTCGTCAAATGTATGCTTCAAAGTTATTATTATTGCATTTAGTTGGTAAGATTCATAATGCACGTCGACATGATAGAGATGTTGATTATTCTCAATATCTGGAAGAAATAAAAAGGTCTGTCAAAGATACGTATGTGTACTTTGATGTTGCTGATTTTGTTTGGTGGGAGTCCTTTTCCATGGAGCAGGCCAACATAATTTCAAACTCTACATATGGAGACATGTTTTTTAAGACTATGCTTAGTTGGCCAAAAAGCATGTCAAATGAAAACGAAGAAACAAATGTTGCATCTCAAGGTGTCGAGTCTTCTCAACCATAGGAAAGAGAAATGTATATTGGTTGTAGAAGGTCTTGTGCACAACATGAAGCGATGGAAGACCTTTATAAGGGCTTTGTACAAGATATCAAGGAGGGTTGCATGATTGCAGTTTTGGCTACAAATGATCCACGTCAGTAATTCCATTTTGGAATGCAAAGGTTATGAAGGTCAATAAATAAAATCAAGAAGTTATCTCAATTGAAGTACATTGGTATGCAACGAACAGACACCCATTTGATGGCATGTACAAGCTAGAGATGGTGGTTGAGAAAAAGGTTTCCTAAAAGAGAAAAAGAAAGGGCCAAAATATAAATCGTCGTCACATTGACATCTTGAAATTAGAGGATGTTGATATACTTGTTTATGACTTCCAGTTGACAAAGAAAGAAACTCTTCACTCCATGATTACATATATTATCAAGAGGTTGTTGGCAAAGGACAAGTTTCAAGATGGGTTTGTGCTAAACCAAGTCGTAGATCCATAAGGAATGTGACCGCTAAAATGTTTGGCATATATGTAGACTCAGATGGTGAGTTGATTGATAATAGACAAGGATATGGGTCATCTACATCTTTATCTAGTGCTTCATCTAAAGACAATGTAGATTCTGATGGGGTGTCAAAATCCATGAGTTAGTTTGAATAATTGTACATGAAGCCTTTTATATGTCCTTGATTAATATGATGTTTGTATGGAACCTCTAAATGAGCGTTTGCATTTTTATATGGATTATTTGTATCTTTTTTGTTTAATATATGTTTTCATTATGAATATTATCCGGTGGTGGCTTTGATTTGATATGGAAAGAGTAGTGGAAATAATTTATGAAAAATGAGTTGTGTTTAGTATGGAAGTTTTACTAAAATTAAACAAATATAATTTTAATAGGTTTGTTGCAATCATAGTCGTTGCAAACAAGTTGTAAATTTAACTATTGAAAAAAAAACTCAAAATAGCAATAGTTTCCAATTTAGGTGTTGATTTTAAGGCTTTTGTTTATAATAATATGGATTTTTTAGGTCATGCCTATATTTTTAACCACAAATAAAAAATGTGTATATTGATATCACCATTTTTCATTTTGGGGTTGTCTTTTGGTGTTTTTAATGCAAAAATATGAGATTTTATGGTTAGAGTTCTTGTTCATTGTATATAGTTCTCTTTTGATAGTAGAATGTGTTCTTTGTTGTTACATGTGCAAGAACTCGATCTCAACTTTGTGCCAACAAATGGGGAAAGGGGGGGGGGAAGAAATATATTATGCTCTCTAATATCTCCCTCTACCTCCACCCTCATTGGTAAGGATGGAGATTGGGAGAGATATTAGGGAAAACTTAATATCTTTCCTCTCATTGATTGATGAGGGTGGGGTTCAAGTGAGAAATTGAAGAAAACTTATTATCTCCCCCACCCTCATTAGTGAGGGTGTCGACTGTGAGAGATATTGAAGAAAATATCTTCCCCTACTCTCACCCCCACCCTCTCACAACCTCAATAAAGACGGATGTGGAGTAAGATATTAAGTTTTCTCCCGTAACTTCCCCAACCTCCACCATCACCATTGAGGATTTAATCGGAGTGCAGATAGGAGGAGATAGTTTTCTCAAATATCTCCCCCAAACCCCACCCATATCTCCTACGAACCACACCCTCATTAATGAGGGTTAATAAGGATAGAGGTAAAGGTGATATTAAGTTTTCATTAATAACTTTCGGGTGAAAAGTGTTATTTGAGAAAGTTTATTAAATTTCTCCAATATCTACTTCCCTTGTCTTATACAAAAGATATATAAATATTTCTATGACAAAACAGAATATTTATTACATATCATTATTGTTACAATAAAAAAAAATTAAAAATTACTTTTAATTATTAAATAAAAGTAAACTTTCAAATTTATTTTTCATACTTCAATTAATATATATATATATATATATAAACTTTAAAGGCCTAAGCCAACTTTATATCATAAAAATTATACGATATAACATGGAAAAATCCAAAATTTAGAGGCTGGCATGGAAAAATGCACATCACATAAAAGGGAATCTTATCTTTTTGCCATTACAATTTAACCTTTTCTTCAAGTTAAGTAATTTCAATACTTTTTCGAAATGCTAAACTTTGATTTATAAAAAAGAATATTTCATGAAACTAAAACTTGCTTAGAGCCTTACACGAATCTCTTACAAAGCCAATATAAGAGCCGTGCATAATATTTAATTGGCAAAAGTAAAATTTACTTCTTTGGATTTATAAGATTTTAAATAAATTATTTTAATTTTGTAATTTTTCTAAAGTTAATGTGGAGGTGTATTAGGTTAATTTAGTTTTAATAATTTGATTAACTTAAAAATTTTATGATTTGATTTTATCTGATTTTTTATTATTATTGAAATTAATATATATAAATTTAATTAAAATATATTCAAATTTTAAATTTTTTTATTAAATTTGAATTGTCAAATCTTAATAACTTATATTTAATATATAATTAACTAAATATTAAATAAAAAAATTTCACAAGGAAAGGACAACTTTATATTAAGATAAAGTTGTGTCGAAAATAAACAGCTGATACAAACTTACAAAGAGAATTTGCGCAGTGAGCATCCCAATACAGTTCGAGTAAAAACGATCAAAACTAAAACATAGACAAGTCTACATGATATCCATCACCAAATAGCAAAAGCCATAAAGACTTTACATAGTCCACAAAACATGTATTAAAGATCTACAATTCGTAAGATCCAGGGAGTCAAAAGTCCAGCATGTAATGTCCAAAAAGAACTCTGATCAGCACATATCAAAACCATCCACGACCTTCATCATAACAGCCATCAAAATCTACTGAAACAACCCAAGCAATCTCATGTACAGGACAGAGATCCTTCAACGATGATCACCCTTGAACATATCTCATGCCAGCAATCAATCCCGGAGGCATATCAATCCCACGTTTGGACAGTCTGTCCACCTAGGAATTGTATTCACGATACATATGCTAACAAGGCAGAGGAGAGAGAAGATCAAGCAAGGACCGGACATGAACCATCCATGGATGAAGCACCAAGGACTAAATCTGCTGACGATGCATAGCCCAGTCAATGATAGTTCGAGAGTCACCCAAAATCAGCTTTAGACCAATATGTCAAACACTAGCAAATAAAAGAAGACCCCAAAGCGCCAGCAGTTCTGCACGGGTGTTTGTTCTACTACCAACATTCATACACAAACAAAAAAGATGATTTGCTTCACTTTTCATGACCATGCCCACACCATAGCAACCGTGTTGTCCGGCCCCATCAAAAAATCCAATACAATCATCCGCAGACAGCATAGGGTAAACAATATGACAAGGACGAGATTACTTAATTGGCAAATAACCAGGACCCCAAGGCAAAATTTTAAATATAATGTGAGCCATATCAATGGGAACCGCCTGAAAGATATGAGAATTTCTCATACGCCATACTTCCCAAATACAAACCAACCCCATCTCAAGAGGTATAGCCAGGTGTTGATGAATATGGAGAATGAAACCCAAGAAATGCACTGCCCTCTAAGACCACTGAAATGATAGCATATCGCACAAGTCCGTCCACAGGCATTGAAACCAAGGGCAGGAAAAAAATATATGATCTACAGTCTCCAGATCACACAAACAGAAAGAGCATCTGCTAGGGCCTTGGAAGCCCCGACGTTGGAGAGAATTCCAAGTAGGAATTTTCTTGTTCAAAGCAAGCCAAGAGAAACATTTCACCTTGAGAGGAACCTTCAATTTCCATAGAATAGGATGCCACCAAACAGTCTGGTAAGGATACATGGAGTTTAACAATGAGTCATATGCCAAACAAGTTGTGACAGACCTGTCAGCTTTGTTGCTTGCCCATACTAAAGAGTCTGAAAGATCACTGAAAAAGATGCTCGCCTCCATAATGTTCACAATAAAAATATTCCCTTCCGAAGCATCCGATCCAGACAGTCCCAGAGAATTAGCAGTCAACCACGCCGATGGGGAATCCCCAACATTCGTCAAAACTTGCCTAAGAACTGATAAATTCTTTGACCGCAGGCTATGTAACAAACTGCTGGAAAACTTCCAATTTGCAATCCTCACAATCGATGAAACACCCAGCATGATATTGGTGCCCCTTCCAACATGCCAACAAAGATATTATTGATAACAAATTAGTAATAACATACTAACCTTCATACTAAATAATATAAAATGATTACAAATTAAATAAATTGTTTTATTCAATATAAAATAATAAATAATTTAACCTTCATAGTTAAAATAGATTACAAAGTCTCTTTTTCACCACTTATCACTTTCATAAAATTAATAAATAATATTAAGTAACAATGATGATATTATAGTGTATCTCCATCTTTAACACTATAATCTCATTACTCTCAAAAAATACTATTACCCACATTATGGCTAACACTATAAAAATAAAACATTGCAACTTAGAAAAAAAAAACAATACTAAAGTACACACCATCCCTTCAAAGATTGACCGAACGCAACACTATTCCAAATCCAAATGAAATTGACCCCTTTAAGATAAGGATTCGATATACCCATAATATTTTGGAGGATGGAAGAGTAGGGTAGTTATATTTAATATATAATTTTCACCATAATAACGGTCATAATAATAATAATAATAATTATTATTATTATTATATATAAATAATTTTAGGTGGCTAACACTATAAAAATAAAACATTGCAACTTAGAACAAAAAAAACCAATACTAAAGTACACACTATCTCACAATCCCTTCAAAGAATGGCCTAATTCAACACTATCCCAAATCCAAATGAAATTGACCCCTTTAAGATAATGATTCGATATATTTTGGAGGATGGAAGAGTAGGGTAGTTATATTTAATATATAATTTTCACCATAATAATGGTCATAATAACTCTATATATAATTTTAGGAGTAGTTTAAATATTTTGTTTATAATATTTTTTTAAGTATATGTTATATTTTATTTTGTATGATATTTGGTTAAAAAAATTTAAATTTTAAGAAAAAATGATGATGATGATGATGGTGGTGGTGGTGGTGGTTAACGTCCTCTGAGACCAAACTTTGGTCTATCGAACCTAAATAAATGAATTATTTAGTTTGTTTTAAAATTGTATTCCTATACTCAAAGAGCTTGGAGAGAAGCGTCCCAAGCTCACTATAATTTTGACATGTTAAACGGCTAGGAAGGTCGGTATTGCAACAAATATTATGAAATTGAGATCTAATGTGGGTATACGCAGGGAAATCTAAGAGGAAGTGATTTTCATCCTCAATGTTCATATTCTCACAGAGATGGCAGATCCTTTCCACCCATGGTGTTTTAGGAACTGCCCAATGACATGTTTCACTATGGAGCTCATGAGAGTTGGTTCTTATCTTGACTATATTAATTTTTTTCTTTGAACTAGTTAAAACAGAGAGATACTTTTGATCTTCTAGAGTAGGGTTGATGACCTCCTTATAATATCTTAATTTTCTTTTATCCTCTAAATCTTTCTCACACCACATTTTCTCTTTAAAATTATAAGTAGCAATATTTTTAATGTTATTTATATTTTGCAATGCAACATTTTCGTCAATCTCCTAATGGTCTAACCAGGCCCTGGTATCTTTATACCAACCTCGCTTGAGCCTTAGGTGGTTTTGGCTAGAATTTAAAGCTAGCTTAGGAAGTCTATGGTCTCCCATGTTATTGATTTTGTGCTTGTACAAAAGGAGCCTAGTCATAGTTAGGATCTCGATAGGGGAAAGACCCGCTTCTATAAGGAGAATGGGGTAGAGATATATTAGCTATAAAAATTGCATAATTTGAGTGTTATGGGGTATTCTAGGGGTATTAAATTTATTTATTTATTTAAAAATACAATTTAAATACTTTTAGTTTTATATTTTACTTAAAAAAATTTCACCAAAACTCATTGTAAACATTAGAGGAAATTTCAACTCAAAATGGGCCTCCTAAAGAAAATTAATAAAATAATAGTTAAAATAATAAAATAATATTATTAATTTTGGAGGAAGAAAAGAACAAACTACTTTTTTGTTCGTATTTTTGACATATCTCCCTGTGTTCTTACTCAAATTTTGATCGAGAGAGCTCGTTGCATGTAGAATTAAATTCCGCATCCAACGAGCTACCCCAATCGAATTTGAGTAAAAACACAGGGTGATATGTCGAGAATACGAACACAAAAAGTAGTTTTTTTATGATACCTATCCCCAAATTTATATTAAAAAATTGTTTAAGAGGTGCTCCCTTTTTGAATTTTAAATGATTTTGATTGGCTAAAACATGATGGCATGGAATTTGTATTATTTTTGGAAGGCCCATTTTAAATTGAAATTTCCTCTAATGGTCCAAAATGTAACTCCAAAGAACTTTTCTAGGATCGGATTGCTTCAGAGGGCACTTTCATTCTTCCCAATTTGGTGATGGCAGGTGACATGAATTATACTTGGTTTGCATGTGAAATCTAGGGAAAGAAAGCAAAATTGGATCCTTTGAGTGACTATTTCATTGGGATGATCTGGTTCATAAATTATAGAAATATAGGTCATGGATCAACCCATTGTGACTTAGATCACCACCCAATCTATCTTGAAATCGAAATGAGCGGCATGGGATCTTGCAGACCTTTCAAATTCAATCATCAGTGGTTGAAAGTGGCGGGCTTTAAAGAAATGATCAGTAATGCCTGGAATGATGAAGACTCCATGGGGTCCATGTCTCTAATGGATCGACTATCAGATAAACTCGGCAGGCCGAAAAACGCAGTAAAAGTTTGGGTCAAGGCCCGTTCTGTAATGGATAAAAAGAAACTGGTGTGCATTGAATCAGATATTGAGCAGCTTTTTACTTCGACAAACCCAGAGAAGTGGAGCCAATCAGAAAAGGATCGACTACAAAAGCTTGAAATCGAAAAAACTTCTATACTATGGGTATCATATGAAAAGGATAGATTGGCGAGCCGCATGACGTGGTTAGAAGCTGGATACATGAATACAAATTTTTTCACAAATTTGCAGGTCACCAGAGGAACATCAACTCCATTTGGGGTTTGAGATCTAAAGAAGGTCGTATGGTAATGGAACAAGAAGGCATCTCGACGATGGCACTATCATAGTTCCAGAAATACTATAAAGCTAAAGGTTCGTTCTCTGTCATTGAACAATTGAAAGTTGTAAAGGAATATCCAAGGATCTTCGAAGAGGTAGAGGGGGAGGAGTTATACAAACCTGTCTTGATGCCGGAACTTAAAGATGTGATCATAGCTTCAACGAGATCCAAAATTTTGGGCCCGAACAGTTGGACAATGGAATTGTTCTTGGATTGTTTCGGCATTATGGGGTCGGACTTATTGAGGGTTGTGGAAGACTCCATAACAAGGGGAGTTATTACAGGTGCAATGAATTCAATGTTCATGGATTTAATCCCAAAGAAGTCGGCTTTGGACAACCTGGGGGATTTTCGTCCAATTTCGTTGTGCAATTATGTATACAAAACTATTGCAAATATTATTACAATTAGACTTAAACCGACCCTATCGAGAGGCCTCTCGGCGGAGCAATTCAAATTTTTGCAAGATCGACAGATCCTGGAGGCGGTGGGGGTGGATCAAGAAGTTCTACACAGTGTAAAGACTAGATCTATGGAGGCGGCGATTCTGCAACTTGATTTAAATAAATCTTATGACCGAGTTTTGTGGGGATTTCTTAAGTTGGTTCTAATCCAGATTGGTTTTCCATACAGGGTTATGAGATGGATAATGGGTTGTGTCTCGTCGGTGTCTTATGCGGTGTTAGTTAATGGTTTTCCAACGGAATTCTTTGTGGCGGAACATGGGCTCAGACAAGGGTGCCCTCTTTCTCCGCTCCTATTCCTACTAGTTATAGAAGACCTCAGTAGATTACTCCAGAAAGCCAAGGCGGATGGCAGGATAAAGGGCATTAAAATCAGTAGGGACTTATTCCAGACACACTTAATGTTCGTCGATGATATAATGATCCTAGGATCGGGATCAATATCCGAATGGAGTGTAATTTCTAGAATTTTGCTAAATTTTTGTGAAGTCTTGGGATTATCTATCAACCATAGCAAGTCGAGGCTCCTACTCTACGAGGCTGATGATCATGGTAGGGATGTGATGGAAACTCTTTTAAAGATGAGATCCTTCCCTATGGCTGAGGGCACGGGATATTTGGGGTTCTTTTTAAATCCAAATGGTTATCAGGTAGGGGATTAGTTATGTTTGTTGCAACGTTTTGACAGTAAGATAAATCATTGGGGATGGCGATGGCTCTCACTGGCTGGAAGATTAACCTTGGCTCGCTCTGTCCTTACTAATATGGTCGTTTATTGGTTTTCTTTGTGTAAAGTCCCAAAGACCATCATTAACAAGATAAGGATGAAGATTATGGCCTTCCTATGGTGTAATGTCCTCATCTGATTAGGAATTGAGGACCAAAACCGCTAACCTATGTGATTCCTATGGGTTCGAGCGGTTACTAACAGTTAGGGAATCATCTAAGGACTGATGCCATCTATAGAAAATCTAGGGCATCAATATGTTATCACCATTAGGTCAAGAAGGGCCACTGGGGCAAAATGCCACCATCATGCATGCCATCTAAGCATTATTTAATGATGCATGCACACATTTAAGTCTCCATGCACATGCATGCAAGTCAACTGCAAATTAGAAATTAAAGTGACCTAATTAGGTCAAAGGTTAGGGTTTTCACAGTTGAAAGTTATAAAAGGAAGATAAAGTGAGAGGAGACTTACTTTTGATGATTATTATTTTGGAGCTCTTGAATAGCAGCACAGCATGCAACACAGCAATTGGGGTTGGAGACGGTGTCTTCAGCTAGCGGGGTTTCGGCAGTGAGATATCTGCCCTAGTCTCATTCAGGGTAAGCCATACAGGTTCACCATTTGCTCTTCCATTTATTCATAGTTATACAGTATACGACAGAGATTGTTGCAGGGGCACGTGTGCATCCATATGGGGTTTTCAGCTGGAAATCCCCAATCATTTGCTAGGTCTTCAGATCTCAATTTACCTTCGAAACCTAGGCACCATTCTCATCATCGCCATCTTACTCCAAGTACCCGGTGATTATCAGATCCGATTGTGCTCATCCTAAGTAGTTATCATCCATTTTGGGATCAAGGGGGTGTGAGCAATTGCACCTCTAGAACAATTCGCTAGCCTTCCTAGAGACCACAGAATTTCAGCATGTGCCAAGAATTCTCTTTGGCACGGGAAAGCTATCAGTCCTACAAATCAACAACTTCATCGGATACCTCCTTCACTGAAAACGTCACCCTTAGCTGATTTGGGGTTCGTGCTATTGGGGTATCACCAGAAGCAGAAGATACTGGTTCATCTCCGATTTAGCTCTTGATGCATGCATACTCTCTCAGGAGCAGTCCAGCCAGCTTATCAGTGGTAAGTCTTCATTCTATCCTACAAACCCGAACCCTAATTTTTGCTATAAAATAGGGAATTTTGCATGGCAGTTTGCATGCCTGGTTGTATCCGCATATTTGCATAGAATTAGAAAATGTCAGGATTTGGGATACTACAGTGGTATCAAAGATATCTTCTTGGCCAGTTGTGGGCTTAAGAAATGAGAAATAGATGAATATAGAAGGAGACCCTTTTGTAACCTATAGGAGAAGAAAGAGTAGATACACAGGGGAATTTGAGGATATCTAACTAGAGGATATCAACTCAGACATGGAATAAATAGGTATACACTTTGATAAGGGAAACGGAACGGGAGAAGAGGAGGACAGGATGGAGTTTCACAACTTAGTATCTGCATTGCAAGACTTAGCCAAAGGGAAAAAATATGTACTCAATGCAATCAATAGATTATCTGCAAAACCAGAAATCGGTATCAACAGCACACCTCCCTCACTGATAGATCAAGGATATACAAGCAGCAGTGGAAAGGTTGCGTACACTAATATACATAATACACCGCACATATATAGCATACCTTCCAAAAGGCCTACCATGCCTCACTTCTTGGCAGATATAGTAGGTGGTCCAGTCATGCAGGTAGAACCTAGCAAACCTTTTGGGGCTTATTTGCAGCTGGAATACAGGGACTTAGGGGATGAGTTTCATGCTGCCATGTCTTTTTCGGATTTCTGCAACATGAAGAGTAGGAACAGGCCCAAGAATTTCAACAAGGGATTCAATAACAACTATGAGTTGCAGAAGACTTGGGCAGGTTGACCATCCCAAACTTTGATGGGACTCATGGAGGTTCAGCGAGGATATGGGTTCAAAAGTTGGATACCTATTTCCAACTCAATCCCATGACAGAGACAGATGCCATTAAATTGGCTACACTCCACCTGGACGGAGAGGCTCACGAGTGGTGGTACCACGGATTAGCGACATTGGGTCACAACACCATACACTCCTACGGTGAGTTCACTCAGAAGCTCATGGAGCGGTTTGACAGGAAGGATCGAGAGATACATTTCAGGGAGTTGGCTCAACTCAAATAGATAGGTAGTGCAGAATCCTTCATCTCGGAATTCCAGAGGATAGCGGTCATGGTAACAGATGTGTCAGAGAGCAGGTTGACTATGTTCTTCACTAAGGCCCTGACAGAGCCACTACGAGGATGGGTGAAAGCCTGCAAACCCCCCACTCTGCAGGATACCATTAGCAGAGCCAGAGATCTATAGGATTCAGTCCCCAAGAACAGGTTCCCGCTCAAAACCAACTTTCCTATTAGGGACAAGGACAAGAAACCTTTCCAGTAGGATGTTCCCAAGAAAACATGGTTATACAAGGACACTAGAAAAGACTTGAGGAGGAAGAAACTATGTTTCACTTGTCAGGAACCATGGGTACCAGGACACAGGTGTGCAGGGAAGGCAAAGGCTCACTACATTGAAGTATATTCGGACAGTGATGAGGATGGCTATGAGCAGGAATCCACAGAAGAACTACGGGCAGCTGAGGAAGAATCACACCAGGGTGATACACCAGAGGGAGTCATTGCTACATTATCTGGAGTACCAAGATTCCATAGTCTCAGGGTCAGAGGAGTAGTACAGGGTCACATAGTAGGAGTATTGATTAATGGGGGAGCAACCCACAATTTCATTGACTCCGCTTGGGTAGCTAAGACAGGTATTCAGACCGAGAAGTTCGAAGGAGTCATTGTAGCAGTAGCCGGGAACTCCAACATGGAGTGCAACTACTGGATTCCAAAATTGAATGTCACATTAGGTATCTATCAGATGACAGATTCATTCTATGTAGTAGATGTATCAGATACTCATGTAGTATTGGGTGTTCAGTGGCTTTATTCCATATGGAAATACACTACAGACTATCGGGCAATGGAAATGGAATTCCAGGGGCCAGATGGCAAACAGGTAGTTTTGAGGGGCATGAACACTTATCCCCCAAAATCGGTCTCGTCACAGAGAATGGAGGCAGTACTCCGACAGGATGATATAGAATGGGCTACATAATGTTTGGTCACCTTTAGGAAACCCCCAGAAACCAACACACAACACCCAAGTGACATTCAGGCCTTGCTACAGAAGCATGAAAAGGTTTTTCGGGACCTTTCATCAGGTAGACCACCAGACTGAGGCTTTGAACACATTATTGAGCTAGAGGAGGGGACACAAGTAGTCATCACCACTCCTTACCGGCATCCCAAAAGATACAAGGATGAGATCGAGAAAACAATCAAAGAATTACTGGAGCTTGGATATATTCGGCCCAGTTCTAACCCCTTCGCATCCTCAGTAGTATTGGCCAAGAAGAAGGATGGTACATTGCGAATGTGCATCAACTATTGAGCACTCAACAAAAAGACCATCAATAACAGGTATCCCATCCCTAGAATTGATGAACTCATGGATGAACTTTTGCATCTAATGAGCTCTCCCGCCTGAAATTTGAGTAAAAACACAGGGATATATGTTGAAAATACGAACAAAAAATGTAGTTTTCTTTTATGACAAATATGTCAATTCAACCATTATGGTTGACTCATTTTATTGAAATTCTATTGGTTCTTGAATTCCAACTCACAAAATTTATTGTTGGCACGTTTTCTTATAAGGCCCTTTTTAGACCCCAAATTTCCTCTAATGTGGCATATGAACTAGAACTACCACATGAAAGTAAAATTCACAATGTGTTCCATGTGTCCAACCTGAAAAAGACCCTTGGGCAACACATTGCTCCATCAACAAAATTACCTCCTTTAGATGATGAAGGACTATTGATACTGATTCCTGAACGGATCATATAGACTAGAGAAAGGAAACTCATGAATAGGGTAATTAGAGAATACTTGGTTCAGTGGAAAGAACTACTGCCAGAGGATGCCACATGGGAAGGTGAATAGGTATTGCAACATCCTAGTTTGTAGTTGCTTGAGGAAAAGCAATCTCAAGTGGGGAGGATTGTAATGTCCTCATCTGATTAGGCATTGAAGACCAAAATTACTAACCTATATGATTCCTGTGGGTTCGAGCGGTTACTGACAGTTAAGGAATCATCTAAGGACTGATGCCATCTATAGAAAATCTAGGGCATCAATATGTTATCACCATTAGGTCAAGAAGGGCCACCATCATGCATGCCATCTAAGCATTATTTAATGATGCATGCACACATTTAAGTCTCCATGCGCATACTGTCTTAGGAGCAGTCCAACCAGCTTATGAGTGGTAAGTGTTCATTCTGTCCTACAAACCCTAACCCTAATTTTTGCTATAAAATAGGGTATTTGGCATGGCAGTTTGCATGCCCGGTTGTATCCTCATATTTGCATAGAATTAGAAAATATCAGGATTTGGAATACTACAGTGGCATCAGAGCTATCTTCTTGGCTAGCTGTGGGATTAAGAAATGAGAAATAGATGAATACAGAAGCAAACCCTTTTGTAACCTATAGGAGAAGAAAGAGTAGATACACAGGGGAATTTGAGGATATCCAACTAGAGGATATCAGCTCAGACATGGAACAAACAGGTATACACTTTGATAAGGGGAAAGGAACAAGAGAAGAGGAGGACAAGATGGAGTTTCAGAACTTAGTATCTGCATTGCAAGACTTAGCCAAAGGGCAAAAAGATGTACTCAATGCAATCAACAGATTATCTGTGAAACCAAAAATAGGTATCAACAATACACCTCCCTCACCGGTAGATCGAGGATCTACAAGCAGCAGTGGAAAGGTTGCGTACACTAATATATAGAATACACCGCACATATATAGCAGACCTTCCAACAGGCCTACCATGCCTCACTTCTTGGCAGATACAGTAGGTGGTCCAGTCATGTAGGTAGAACCTAGCGAACCTTTTGGGGCTTATTTGCAGGAATACAAGGATTTAGGGGATGAGTTTCATGTTGCCATGTCTTTTTCGGATTTCTGCAACATGAAGAATAGGAACAGGCCCAGGATTTTCAACAAGGGATTCAATCACAACTATGAGTTGCAGAAGACCTTGGGCAGGTTGACGATCCCAAACTTTGATGGGACTCGCGGAGGTTCAGCAAGGATATGGGTTCAAAAGTTGGATACCTATTTCCAACTCAATCCCATGACAGAGACAGATGCCATTAAATTGGCATTGGGTCACAACACCATACACTCCTACGGTGAGTTCACTCATAAGCTCATGGAGCGGTTTGATAGGAAGGATTGAGAGATACATTTTAGGGAGTTGGCTCAACTCAAACAGACGGGTAGTACAGAAGCCTTCATCTCAGGATTCCAGAGGATATCGGTCATGGTAACAGATGTGTCAGAGAGCAGGTTGACTATGTTATTCACTGAGGCCCTAATAGAGGCACTACGGGGATGGGTGAAAGCCTACAAACCCCCCACTCTGAAGGATGCCATTAGCAGAGCCAGAGATCTACAGGATTCAGTCCCCAAGAACAGGTTCCCACTCAAAACCAAATTTCATGTTAGGGACAAGGACAAGAAACCTTTCCAGCAGGATGTTCCCAAGAAAACATGGTTAGACGAGGACACTAGAAAATACTTGAGGAGGAAGAAACTGTGTTTCACTTGTTAGGAACCATGGGTACCAGGACACAGGTGTGCAGGGAAGGCGAAGGCTCACTACATCGAAGTATATTCGGACAGTGATGAGGATGACTATGAGTAGGAAGCCACATAAGAACTACGGGCAGCTAAGGAAGAATCACACCAGGGTGATACACCAGAGGGAGTCATTGCTACATTATCTGAAGTACCAAGATTCCATACTCTCAGGATCAGAGGAGTAGTACAGGGTCACAGAGTAGGAGTATTGATTGATGGGGGAGCAACCCATAATTTCATTGACTCCGCTTGGGTAGCCAAGAGAGGTATTCAGACCGAGAAGTTCAAAGGATTCACTGTAGCAGCAGTCGGGAACTCCAGCATGGAGTGCAACTATTGGATTTCAAAATTGAATGTCACATTGGGTAACTATTAGATGACAGATTCATTCTATGTAGTAGATGTATCAGATACTCATGTAGTATTGGGTGTTCAGTGGCTTTATTCCATAAGGAAATACACTACAGACTACCAGGCAATGGAAATGGAATTCCAAGGGCCAGACGACAAACGGGTATTTTTGAGGGGCATGAACACTTATCCTTCAAAACTGGTCTCGTCACAGAGAATGGAGGCAGTACTTCGACAGGATGATATAGAATGGGCTATAGAATGTTTGGTCACCTTTAGGAAACCCCCAGAAACCAGCACACAACACCAAAGTGACATTCAGACCTTGCTACAGAAGCATGAAAAGGTTTTTCGATACCTTCCATCAGGTAGACCACTAGACCAAGGCTTTAAACACATTATTGAGCTAGAGAAGGGGACACAAGCAATCATCACCACTCCTTACCAGCATCCCAAAAGATACAAGGATGAGATCGAGAAAACAATCAAAGAATTACTGGAGCTTGGATATATTCGGCCCAGTTCTAGCCCCTTCGCATCCTCAGTAGTATTGGTCAAGAAGAAGGATGGTACACTGCGAATGTGCATCGACTATCGAGCACTCAACAAAAATACCATTAAGAACAGGTATCCCATCCCTAGAATTGATGAACTCATGGATGAACTTTGGGGAGCCAAATACTTCTCCAAGATTGATCTTCGCTCGGGGTACCATCAGATCAAAGTAAGGGACCTAGACATCTCCAAGTTTGTCGTTGGTTGGCGCTTGAAAATCATCTACTTACGTGGGATATCTTACTCGTAGAGGTATGTTGGGCCTTGGTTTTTGTTTATTATTTGGTTCAGCTGATGAAAACATTATTCATCTATTTGTCACCTGTAGCTTCTGCTAGTCAGTCTAGAAGGTGATCGAGCACATGATCAGTGTGGTTTCTCCTTGGAGTAGTGATACACTATTGTCATGCTTCTAATTGTGGCGTAAAAATTTTCCTGCATGGGGCTCGTTGCCTTGCTTCATTCTATGGCAACTTTGGCATTGCAGGAATCAATTAATTTTTTAAGGAAAGGTGATGGGCTCCTAGATTATTGCTATTAGAGTTGTAAAAGCATTTTCAGAATATGGAGGTGATCTATCTTCAAGTGGCAACATTCGTCTGGTTTCTAGGGTGGTAAATTAATTACTCCGGAACACAGACTGGTGGGTTTTTTTGATGGTGCATATAAGGCGTCTTCCAGCCTGTGTGGTGCTGGTGCAATTCTTCGGTTGACTGATCATAGTTACTATAAGATGTGGATGAATTGCTGCTCGAGTTCAAACACTAAGGGTGAACTACTTTCCTTGTGGATCCTCCTCCGCTTCTCCTTGGTTCGTGGATTGGATGGCATTCATATCTACGGCGACTCTAAAGTCATCACTGATTGGGACTTGGGAGTGCACCATATTTATCTCCTTCACTTGGATCCGTGGCTGGTTCATGTTGAAGGGTTGACTGATTCGTTTAAGGAGATATATTTTTCCCACATTTTTCGGGAACAAAACCATTTGGCGAACTCATTATCAAAACTGGCAATCAAGGCTGATGATGGTTTTATCTTCTATGAGAGATGGTCGAGGGATGGTCAGATTTCGCCTCGGGAGCACATGGTTGTGTGACATTATTCCTGAGTTCAATGCGTGTTTGTTCTTTTCGCTTCCTTCGTTTCGATTGTCCATCTTCTTGGTGGATGAGTTTCTTCCATCTGTTTCGGTGCCTATCGGATATTTAAAATTCGATTGCGTATGTGTGTCTTTTGTTAGCCAACTTTCAGACAATCTCAGCCTTTCTCTTGGATCTTTTTTGTACAAAACTATACTTATATTTTTATATAAAATATGTTTTTTTCATTGGAAAAAAAAAGTCCAAAACTTAAAATAAATACTTAGCTCTTATAATTTTATCCATTACCAAAAATTTAATAAGAAAACACAATATTTACTCACCATTTATTAATTATGAAGAAATATTTGGATGTTTTATATATATATATATATATATATATATATATATATGACTCCTTTATTATGTCCTTGACCAGGGGATATATATGAATCAGCGAGGCTCATTTTTTAGAGTAATTTGTAGTAACTTTAACAAAACATGTAATTTCCACTAAGGTTGTGTATTATTTTTTATTTTTTATTTTATTTTTTAAAACTATTTTTTTGCTTATTCATTGGTTAGTGCAGGTGATGTTTCTCTAGGGTCTTGTGCCCCAAGACCCGGCGGCAAGCTTTGGTCAGCAAAAAATAAATACAATCAAAGTTTTAATGTAGCAATAAATAGTGATAATTAAATGTTGTGGGAGTGCGCATTTTATCACTTAGCCCGAGTGCTCTTGCCTAAAAAAACATAAAAGGCTTAGTCACATCATCACATGTCAATTCTATCCTTATAGACTTCATTGCCGATTGTACTCCATTAAATACGATGGATCATGGAGGGTAGGCCTGGAAATTCAATTTTCTTGTGCCTGTCAATAAATTTTTAATGACGGTTTCAAGTTTTTCGTGCCTATCATTCGATGGTTTAACCGATTTTGCTGATTGTTAATTTATTTTTAATATTATATAAAAATGTGAATAAAATAATTTTTTTTATATTATATATAAATATGATTAAAATATTTATATAGAAATTTACTAATTAAGTAAATTATAAAATTTTAAAGGAGAAAATTTTATAGATTCTCTTTGGAAAAATTTGAAGCCTCAAAGCTAGAGACTATTAATATAATTAGAAACACATAATAAATAAATACAATACACATACAAGGAAATATAGAAGTCTAGCATTTATGTGTTCCTCGATTAACTAGAAATTAAGAGCAGTCCAGGAGCTCACCCAACACAACGACCAATGATTGTTAGCTAAGTTTTAGTAGTTAACATAGTTATTAAATTTTTTTACGAGTGATCTAAATTCATAAACGTCAAATTGACATTTCAAAATATTTTTTTACCTGTCAATGTTGACGTGTTTATCAAAAATTTACATGTCAAATACGTGTAAAAATGAAAAAAACGTTCTATAGAACGTCAAATTCCAGGCCTGATGGAGGGTTTCGGCTACGACTGATAACGGCAATTGGGAAGGACACGCCAGAAGCAGTACTAGGCACATGGAGGCATCAAGAGAGGTAGCACTAGGCACGTGCAGGCATCAAGAGCATGAATGAAAACAAGTGGTAATGATAATAGGCTGATCAACGAAC
Organism: Pseudotsuga menziesii; assembly: GCA_001517045.1. Taxonomy (NCBI): domain Eukaryota; kingdom Viridiplantae; phylum Streptophyta; class Pinopsida; order Pinales; family Pinaceae; genus Pseudotsuga; species Pseudotsuga menziesii. The sequence goes on along the minus strand of LPNX010834462.1, from coordinate 41,111 downwards.
TTGATATTAAGTAACATGAGAGTGAGGAGTTTAGAAACCAGACATTTGAGGCAATGAAAGAATCTGAGATTATTTGGCAGCACTTCATTCAATTGTACCCTTCAAGGGTTCTATGGTGTTGTAGATTGAAGGATTTAGACGATGAGCTGTGAGAATTCTGTGAAATCTGAAGGGATTTTCAACTGACTATTTAGAGAACTTAATACAATTATATATTTGAGGAATTTATGGTGTTATAGATTGTGAAACAACAACAAATATCAAATATGGTGTACGCCTATCTTTTCAAGTACATTATTATGGACGATACGATACTCGTAAGAAATGCTTTTAAAATTCATATCCTATAAAATTTTAGGTTTGTTGTGTCTGTACAATTTGTTTCTGTTTGTTGAGTTTTGAGGTTATATTGGGCCTTGGGAAGCCTGCCCTCCCGTCAACAAAGTGGTAAATTATGAGGTTTATTTCTGTATTTTTATTGTAAAGTTCCTTGCACCTTACAATAGAAATGAATATTTTCATAATGGTTGTCGTCTAAAAATTCAGGAGCTAACTCGTTAAAAAGTAGAGGGATGTCCTTTTTCCCTTGAAGCTAATGGAACCTCGCATGGCTTCTGTTAAGAGTTGTTGTTATACTCCCCATCATCGTCGACCAAGTTGTGTGAAGCTTTGCAAAATATGTGCACAGTTTGCAAGAAATTCCAGGTGTCAAAGGCGTTTGAAAGCTTAAAGATACTGAAAAATGGATAGTTTTGAGGAATTTACGAGACACAGGCAGAAGGAAATTCAACGCAGCGTGGTTCTTTCAAAATTTATGTGCTTTATTTGAAACAATTCGTATTATTTTCCAGGATCAAGAAAATGACCGCCAACGAAGTATGCTGCAGCGCAAAGTTCTGGATTTATATTTCCATAGTTGTGTTTTTTTATAATCTGTTGTCTATCGTTTTCATCGGCTTTACCTATCATTTTAATCTCACAAAGCAAACGTCCCATCTCTCACACAACGAACCTCTAAAATAAATCTCACAAAGCTCCAAACACTATATGTGGAAGAATGCCGCGACATACAAAGAGCTGAGTGGCTATTTGACTTCTTTGGAGACATTGTCTGTTATGAGATGCGACAAGCTCCATAGCATACCAGGATTGGGGTAGCTCAAAAAGTTGTGAACACTATGTGTGGAAAATTGCTGCGAGATACACCAGCTGCCTAGTGTGTAACATTTGACTTCTTTGGAGACGTTGAGTTTTTGGCATTGCAAGAAGATAGAGAGAATACAAGGGTTAGGGCAACTCACAAAGCTCGAGACACTAAATGTTGGTGGATGCAGTGATATACGAATGCTACTAGGTATGGAACATGTGATTTCTTTGGAAACGTTGAATGTTAGCAGATGTGGGAAGCTCCAGAACATACCAGGATTAGGGGAACTCACGAAGCTCAGATTCTTATATGTTGAGGAGATCCAAGAGTTTCCAGGTGTAATAGAACATTTGACATCTTTGGAAATGTTGGATGTTAGGGGATGCCAAAAGCTGCAGAGAATACTAGGGTTGGGCCAGGCTCACAAAGCTCAGAACACTATATGTGATAGAATGCTGCGAGATAGAATAATTGTTTGGTGTGGAGTATTTTAATTCTTTGGAGACATTGTCTGTTATGAGATGTGACAAGCTCCATAGCATACTAGGATTGAGGCAGTTGTAGAAGCTCAAAACACTAAATGTTAGTGGATGCAGTGAAATAAAGGAGTTGCCAGGTGACTTCTTTGGAGACGCTTAATGTTAGCCAATGCGAGAATCTCCATAGCATACTAGGGTTGGACCAACTCACAAAGCTCCGAACACTAGATGCTAGTATATGTTGTGAGATACAAGAGCTTCTAGGTGTGGAAGATTTGAATTCTTTGGATAAGTTGGTTGCTGGGAAATGCTGGAAGCTCGAGAACATACCAGCGTTAGGGAAACTAAACAAGCTTACATAACTCGATGTTGGTGGATGCAGTGAAATACTAGAGTTGCCAAGCGTGGAACATTTGATGTCATTGACGTCGTTATGTGTTGGAGATTGTGAGAAGATCAAAGCATACGAGGGATGGGGCAGCTCACAAAGTTCTGAACATTAGATTTTAGTGGGATACCAACGCTGCCAGGTGTAGAGCATTTAACTTCTTTGGAGACGTTGAGTGTGAGGAGCTACAAGAAGCTCCAGTGAATACAAGGTTTGGGGGCACCTGAAAAAGCTCCGAACATAAGTGGTTTTGGAATGTCCTCAATTACAAGAGCTACAAGGTGTGGAATATGTGATGTCGTTGGAGATGCTTTCAATTGACGGTTGTCCCAAAGTGCAGTGGGGGTAGTGGAGTACGCGAGCAGCTGGGCCAGCGATTGAAGGAAGGCTTACTTGTTCTAAAAAAAAAATAGTTGCTTTAGTTTTTCCCTGAAATTAATTTTATGGCATAATAGTTGCTTTAGTTTTTGTTTGAGATTGAGATTAATTTTATTACAAAATAATTACTTTAGTTCTTGCCTGAGATTAATTTTATAGTTAAATAATTGTTTTAGTTCTTTTTGAGAGTTGTATATTGTCCAAACTTTTGAACATGTTAATATATATATATATATATATATTTAAAGCATATCAAAAGAATCATATAATGAAAAGATAAACAATTTGACATATTTCTTTAAAGCATATTGAGAGTTGTATATTGTCCAAACTTTTGAACATTTTAATATATATATATTTTTAAAGCATATCAAAATAATCATATAATGAAAAGATAAACAATTTGACATATTTCTTTAAAGCGTGTATAAAGAATTGGGAAAAGAATATAGAGTCATCAATTCCATGCTTTTTCTAAAAAATGTGACTAGCATAAGGTATTGCATCACTAGAGTATTGTAATTGAACCATGTCTAAAATAATAAATCTGTGAAGAGTTGTGGGAAATGGAGTTGCAACCCAATGAGATCGTGAACAAATTTGGATGGAAGGTAGGATTATCTGAAGCTTAAGTATTAAGTACATGCTTCCTGCTATAGAGAGAGTTGGGTGTCTTGGATTTTGCAGGAAAAAGCAAAGAAAATGGGAGCTGGATGTTGCAGGAGAAAATGGGAGCACAGAAAAGAACCCAAAGCCGGACAAACAATAATTGGTATGCATATCATACCTACAATAGAATATGAATTTTGATTCCAATCGCATGGTCCAAATAAAATTATGAAATTTGATTGCAATCTCACTGTTCAAATAAATTTGGGGGAAAATGTAAGGAGAAATGGTTTTAGTTTTGGTTTATATGCAACGGTTTTTAGGTTTAGTCTTGGCCAGTAGCAAGGACTATAGAAATCGATTTTGTCAAGTTTTATTAACATTGCACTAATTACACATCATTTTAATCAAAATGCTCTGGTTAATCAATTGATTTTTAAGGAACAACTTAAATGTGCCACTTCAATAAGAAAGAACTTCTATTATCTTTATTACTCTTTAATTTTTAAGTTAATAATCTCCTCTATTTTATATATATATATATATATGCTGAAAGGCTATGAGATCATAAAAGAATAACTTTTAGAAAATATCATGTCAAAAATTATAAAATCTTTGAACAATTCGTGGAGAATTTGTGTCATTGTGGGTTTGGAGAAAGTGAAGCGGTGTTATTGAGGTTTGATTTCCATGCCACTTATGAGATCATATAAAAAGTTTGGAAAATTTTGAACAATTTGTGGAGTATTTCTCTACCATTTACATTTTATGAAAGTAAAGTCGCGTTAATGTATTTAGTAAGATTCCATTTCCATGAAGTGGTGTTAGTCTTCATGTATTTATATTTTGATTATAATAATAAAATTATAAATAATAGTTTTTCAATTTTTAAGAAAATATAATTAATAAAACTATTTAATTTTTATATTAATAAATAATAAAAAAGCTATATTATATTATATTTATTTTAAGAAAAATAAATAATATTGGCCTTAAATGTTTTAAGGCCTTAAGATACCATATTTGCATAAAGCTTAAAATCTATACAAACAGGATTTAATTGAGGGTGAGCCAATATTTTACTAAATAAAAGATGAGTCAAAGGATTTGGATTTTATCTTGACAAAATGTTTTTAAATTTGGAGAAAGTAGAGTATCTGCATAATACGCCTCTATAGAAGGTCCTTTGTCCCATAAATAATAACTTAGATACCACAATAGTATTTGACTTAGAGATGACTTAAAATTGTTATTAACAAAAAAACAAATTTCATTTTTTTAACACTGTATTTCAAAACGTAAAGGTAAAGAAAAATATATAAAAAGATAAGCACATTCCACATGTTGGGTAACATAATATTCTTTGTGTGAAACCACCCAACTCTTGTTACACTGAACGCGGTACACAATCCTTACTGTAAAAGTACATGCTTTAGTCGTTGGCAGCTGCAGGAAATATATGCTTAAATTTTGGGAAGCCTTCTTGAAACTCGAGTCAGTTCTTCAAGGTAAGGGAGCAGTTGGGTCCGGGTCGGCGTCTCATTCATTCATTTATTTAATTGTCGTTTGGGCATTTAAGGCTCTGTTCACACCTATTGCCCTTCATTTGTTTTTCATCCCCACTTTAATGTCATTTGTTTTTCATCCCACTTTACTGTCTCTGCTCTCGGTCCCGTGATGCCTTCGAATTTATTGTAGGAATCCACCGGGAACCAACTGCTGGGTTTTTATTTGTATATATGATTGGACGCCTCTCTGGAATCTCTCAGAGGTGTTAGCACCATGGAAAACTCCGTGATGGTCTCTGCGGCTTTGGCCGCACTGTTTTTCCTATGTTTCGTGTCTGCGAAGGGCAGAGAATTATCAGCGGCACATCAAGTTTTGGATGTGGAAGCGGCCCTGAAGCTGCCTAGGGCTGCTCCGTCCAAGCAGGCTAGTGCTGAAGAATGGAGCCAGGGCGAGGAGCAAGACAGCATTGTTCTGCAGGTAGTTCACAGAGACTCGCTAAGCAGCAGCAGCAGCAATGGAAGTGCGGTGAAGGAGATCTTGCAGGACAGATTGAAGCGAGATGCTGCGAGAGTGACTTCCATTAATGCCCGCGTGCAGCTTGCTGCAATGGGCGTCAGTAAAGCCGAGATGAAGCCATTGAACGGTTCCAGCATCGATGCGAGATTCAATGGCGAGGCCTTCAGCAGCTCTATAATCTCTGGGCTGGCACAGGGCAGCGGGGAATACTTCACTAGACTGGGAGTGGGTACCCCGCCTCGCTATACTTACATGGTGCTGGACACTGGTAGCGATATAATGTGGATTCAGTGTTTGCCCTGTAGCAAATGCTATAACCAAACTGATCCGTTCTTCAATCCGAGAGGCTCATCCTCTTACAGACATGTTCAATGTGCGGCGCCTCTGTGCAAGAAACTGGACATCAGTGGCTGCAGAAACAATAGGTATTGCGAATACCAGGTCTCCTATGGGGATGGGTCTTTTACAGTGGGGGATTTCTCTACAGAAACGCTCACATTCAGAGGGCAAGTTATTAGAAAAGTGGCTCTCGGCTGTGGTCATGACAATGAAGGGCTCTTTGTTGGGGCTGCTGGGCTTCTGGGTTTGGGCCGAGGGGGGCTGTCGTTCCCATCACAGACCGGAACTCAGTTCAACAAACAGTTTTCTTACTGTTTAGTCGACAGGAGCTCGTCTGGAAAGGCTAGTTCGCTAATCTTCGGCGCAGCTTCAATACCTAAAGCTGCAGTTTTTACACCGCTTTTGAGCAACCCGAAGCTTGACACCTTCTACTATCTTGAACTGGTGGGCATAAGCGTTGGTGGCAGGAGGCTCGCCTCCATTCCTGCCTCTGTGTTTCGAATGGATGCAACTGGCAATGGCGGAGTCATTATCGATTCTGGGACCTCTGTGACGCGTTTGGTTGAGCCTGCTTATACTGCTATGAGGGATGCTTTCCGGGCTGGGACTGGAAACCTGAAGTCTGCAGGTGGGTTTTCTCTGTTCGATACCTGTTATGATTTATCGGGGCTCAAAACTGTGAAGGTCCCAACGTTGGTTTTCCATTTCAAGGGCCGTGCCGATGTTTCTCTTCCTGCAACAAACTATCTCATCCTTGTAGATAGTGCTTCTGCAGTTTTCTGCTTTGCCTTTGCTGGGAACACTGGTGGGCTCTCCATTATTGGTAACATTCAGCAGCAAGGGTTTCGTGTAGTGTTTGACAGTCTGACAAACCGTGTAGGATTTAAAACTGGTTCATGCATAGCCTAGGACATCATCTCCTTTATTTTATTTTTATGTTCTGCCTTATCTAATATTCTCATATGCCATTTCCTGCTATTGTCCTTCTTACTATTATTGAAAAATGTTATTTGGGCATTATATTCATACATTATCGAAATGTATAGAATCTCCATGCTTTTTTTTCCTTCTCTGAAGATTGTAATGTTTTCATATATGGATATGAATCAAGCTATTAAGCTTGGATTAAAGTTTTTCTTTTTTTGGAGGCAATATTATCTGGTTTTCCTTTCAATTATTGCTTTGAATTATAAATCCAGAAGCTTGCAACCATTTGTCTCACTGGTCTCTATTTTCATTGTTTAGAGATTCGGTATTAATGACTCAAATAAAATGTATTAACGCATTATTTGATTCTCTTATGCAATATCATCTGTTTTCCCTTTCTCTTTTACTTTAAGTTATAAAATCTACAATCTACATGCCTGCACTAAACTGTCACTGCTAAAATAGCAAACTGCAGGTTGATATAATTTGTAAAGAAATGTATATAATATATTTGCATTTGTCTTTAATGGATTTTTTATCTAATTGAATTTAGAATGTAGTTATGGATATATGTAGATAATGTAGTTATGATATAATTTGTAAAGAAATGTATATAATATATTTGCATTTGTCTTTTATGGATTTTTTATCTAATTGAATTTAGAATGTAGTTATGGGTATATGTAGATAATGTAGTTATGGATATATGTAGATATTTTTCTGGCTAATTATAATGCATTTTTAATGTTTATATAAATAAGCTCCATGTGAGGGAGTTTATGAATATTTAGTTCAGAGCATAATCAAACATTTTTCATGGAAAATGCAAAGTTCTTGTTCATATTTTTTAAATTCCAGGAAGTTCACATGATTAGGAATATTTAGGAGTGAAAGAACCCTATGAATTACATGATTAGGTGTATTTAAGATTAAAAGAATTTATTAAATGTAGTTTTAATTTAGATATTAATGTATTAAAGTTGGTTCAGGGAAATATATGGAATAGAATATGCTAAGTCGGATGATAAAAATATATTTTAAGGTAAAATTAAATTTAAAAGAAAAAAAAAGAACTCTTTTGGAATGGCAAATATATTTTAAATTAAAATTAAATTTAAAAAAAGAAGAATAATTTTTTTGGGAAGAGTTTGAGATAGAGATTATGAAAAAGTTCAATGAGGAGGTTCCTTATGGAGATATGTTGTTTTGAAAATGCATTTATAATCTTCAAGGTTGTAAAGAAATGTAGATATGTTATTTTGAAAATGCATTTATAATATTCAAGGTTGTAAAGAAATGTGTGATCAATAGACTTTCATGTAAATTTGAACAGTTGCATTGTTTATAAACTTAATACTTTACACTTTTTGGGCCAGAATCTTGCGACTTGATCTTTTATTTAGAATCTGGGTCCGTTAAAATGTGTCAAAACCCAGAGGCAGAGTTCCACAATGGAACTATGCCACCATACCCTTGAACTCTGCAGGCCCTGGAATTCTCCTCTAAAAAGTAGTGAAACTATGTCAGAAATTAACACGAGAAAAGATGCAAAGTGTTGTGGTTTTAGACAATTTCTATGTAATTCACTTGGTGCATATAGGTTTAGGACATTGACCTAAATTGAAGCAAAGTATCCACTTGGCACATGTTGATTTAGGATATTGACATAAACTAAAGCTAAGTATATTTGATCATGAAAAGCCATAACATTTTTTATGAAGAAAATTAAATAAAACTCAAATAAACAAAACAACTATATTCTCATTTATTTACCAATAAAAGAAAACGAAATAAATCTTAAATAAACAAAATAGCTATATTCTCATTTATTTAGCAATTTTTAATGGTAATTGTTATATATGAAATTTATTTTTAGTAAATAGTTTAAGTACAATTTCCTCTAATTTTTCATTTCTTTACAATTTTTTTTTAAAAGTCTTCATTAATAAGATATAAAATTTATTTTAATGAATAATTAATATCTAATTTCCACTAATTTTTTCTATTTATGATTCAATCCACATTTTCAGAGACTAAATTGCTATTTACAAAACAAGTAAAGTATCTACACAAGTAATCTCATTTTCATGAGTAACCTTGATTAGAAGGAAACTTCAGTAATCCATAAGATGTTCCATTTTGAAAAAAAACCTTGTTATATACAAGTAATCTCATTTTCATGAATAGCCTTGATATGAAAGAAACTTCAGTGATCTATATACTTGGCACTTTGTTATTCTATAACTTGCAACTTTTCTGCTCATTTATTCTCACCATTTATCACATTTCACACAATTTCTGTGTTTTATATTCCGTAAGTTCTGTTTTTTATAAGTACAGATTTTTTTTTTATCACATTCCACATAAATTCTGTGTTTTATATTCCTTAAATTCTGTGTTTTATATTCCATAAGTTTTGTTTTTTTTAAGTATAAATTTTTTGATCATATTCCACATAAATTCTGTGTTTTATATTCCATAAGTTCTGTTTTATATAAATAGAAAGTTGAGGGAACATCTTCCCAGTCACAATTGGGAACATCTTTACACTCATAATTGAGGATGATCTTCACTTATATTAAAGGGTACCTAAATTTTGTAAAAGATTCTTCCCAATAAAGAAACGGCATCATAACTTTAAAAAAAATTAACATTTATATTTTTTTTATTTCTAAAAAGTTTATAGATATTTATAATTAATATTATTGTGTTTAATCTTATTTTCATTTTTTTGTTTGTTGTTGTTGTCTTTCAACATTTTTAACCTGCTTTCATAGATATCCTTATGTTTAGATAAATATGCTTAAAAAAACCTCCACTAACTGAGCACTTGCACATTCGATGCATCATTGTAAATCACTTGTCCACTTTCCATGTTCTCAACGTCAAAGCTCCTTGAAGAGGTCATAATGTAGGTACCTTGAAGGGATACTTAATATCAACGGTATATATTGGACAGTTTGGACATATGTATAACCAGGATCTGTTAAATGATGATAAAAATAAAATTGATATGATATAAAAATATGTAAAAAAATCTAATTGTTAGACAACTAGCCAACAGAAATGTAGCAAAAGAAGTCAGTAACTTTGCAGTTTTTAAACATCATGCATCCTCTTGTCTTGAAGTTTTTGATGAGCATAATGGACAATTTTGCCCGGTGTGTAATATCGAAACCTATTTTATGAAATCTTGATTCAGCGGACTTGACATCGTTTGACTATACCAACATCCTTAATAAATCAGAATTCATTACATCTTCTCTAACACATCACAATCCATTACAGCAGGCATTTCCATATACTACTGGATGAGTCACTTGGCTCCCATAGTCTTTATCAGTACAGTATCAGCAGGACCTTATTTTGTCTTTTCTTTCTGTCAATGACCTTGGATGCAGGATCGACTCAGGATCTACCCGTGATCTCTTGAATTTGACTTTTGAGGTTCCATAGATCGCTGTAATGCCGTTGCCGGGTCCCAGAGGTGTCCGTTATTTAGATCAATAGCAAATGCAAATCACTTCCGTTGAGTAATATTTCTGTATCTCACGTGATACGTGTGCCCATTGTGCTGTTACCTATTTCAATACGTAATTTGTACCCACCAACCAATTAGGGGCAATCAATAAACAGCCCTCGCTAAAACCAAGTTAGGGGGAGTCAATAAGCATCCAAACCAACCAAGTTGACGGCAATCAATAAGCACCGCTAACTACAACCAACCCACTGAGTGAGGGAACTCAATCACTGTATTTCTTTTAGTAGTATTGATTTTTATTATGTATATAGAAATAGTGTATTTAAAGCTGTTACTGTTGAAATATAAACTATACAATGTAAATAAAATATTTTATTGAATGTATCTATTCTACTTTATTTACAACTAAGTTAGGGGTAATCAATAAGCACTCCAAGTTAACCAAGTTGACAGCAATCAATCAGTAATCATATCTCCACCCAAACCAATCAAGTTGACTAAAATCAATAAACATCCCCATCTACAACCAACCCATTGAGTGAGGGGATCAATCACTGTATATTTTTAGCAGTATTGATTAGTATTATGTATACAGAAACAGTGCATTTAATACTATTGCTGTTAGAATGTAAAGTATAAAATGTAAGTAAAATATTTTATTGAATGTATTCATAGTTAGCAAAGTATTATACATCCAACAATATTGAATTAGATGTAGTCTATTAATAATAACATGTGTTTTTTTAAGAGTAACTAGATATTTTACAATTTAGTACAAAATAGATGTTATCAACTTTACCTCATTACATAACAACATCTACCCATACTAGTTTATAAATTTATAAAGCAACTAACTACTAGTCTAGACTTTTCCTACTTATTTTTGGACATTAGTGGCAACAGATCTTGCTACTTTTTACAGCTGCGTTTGCTTATTTGATGAAGTAAATTAGGATTTCTTTTATAGTTGATGATGGATTGTCTTTGAAATGGATTTTAAAAACTAAAGTTTCTCAACATTTCCAGACATTTATCATTTGAGATGTGACCTGTTCCTTTGATTTAAAATAAGAAAAGAATAATCTTTTCTACTTAAAAAAACAACTTACCACTTTACTAATCTGTAAAGCATCATTTTACCACTTTACTAATCTGTAAAGCATCGTACTGCTCTACATGCTCTAAGACCTACTAGACAACTACTCTAGATGCTGTAAGACCCACTATAAAGTAAAAGTTGTCACATAATCGGTAACCACAATTAACTTAGCTGTAAAAAAAAACTACTCTCAAACAAATTATGGCAAAATATGTTGCCATTAATATTCTACATCTAATGCATTACAGCTGGGTATATAATGCTCTCCTGGCTATTCGCACATTCAATGGAGTTTTTAATGTGTTGTGCTGGGTATATGATGCTCTGCAGGCCATGCAGACATTCAATAGAGTATTTAATGCGTTTCAACAATTTGCTTAATGATTGAAAAAAAATCAAATTTCATAAAACGATGGAAATTTGGATATTGTAGTATTGGAGTTAGTAATAATGGAGTTTAAGAGTTGACAAAGTCCTTGTAATTTCGAAAATTTGTAAAATAAATTTTCATTATCTGAATTGAAATCTACAGGATTCTGTTAGGAACACTGTTTGCTGTAACATTAGACAGCTCGTTATGCTAAGATAATACTGTTAGAAACACTGTTTGCTGTAACATTAGACAGCTCGTTATGCTAAAAAAGTTACGTTCTCTGGATGCAATGATCTGCATGACAATTACTGGGATTACAATACATAAACTGTTTTCGATTCGGCTTCATGGCATAGGATTTTACATATGATTTCATAACAAGTATTGTTAGCTCGTGATAGGTAGGCTATGTCACCTTTTTATTTTACAGTCTATTTATCTATGCGGCCCCGGGGCAATGGTGTATCATGACGCAGAGGGCAATTTGTATGCGCGTGGGATAAGCGTTCACCAAATCGCCCCGTTTTCCCGGCCTATTTTTGATTAAAATCAGTCAAATGTTTGCTGTGAAATTGTTTATTTCGTTATTTTGGAATTCTACCAATCTTATTTGCCCTTCCTATACTAAATCGGGCATTTTAAAACTACCCAGATGATTAAAATTACGATTTAAATCCTGGAAAGTATGATTTTCACCAAGATTCCGGCGAGTCGGGGGCGATTTGGTGAACGCTTATCCTGCTATGAAGGGTAGAGGTTCAATGACTGCATAGTCATTAAGACTTCAACTTCATGCAAGTACGAAAGTGATGGGCATCATGGATGTCTTTTCCCAATTTTTAATTCTGAAAGTGTATATTTCATTTGAATTTATAAAAGTATAATTATTTAATTTGTGGTTTGTAAAAATTTATATGTTATAAATTAAGTGTTACTAATAAGTTATTTGTGAGTGACCATCAATTGTCTATGGTTTAGCTAGTTGTTATCGCCCAACTTCTTATTTGAATAGTACACTTGTCTCATCTTCCTACAATCTAGGTTAGTGATTATTCATTGTTTATGGCTTAGTTAGTTGTTATCACAAAACTTCTTATCTGAATAATACACTTGTCTCATCCTCCTACAATAAACAAAAAACATAGATGATTATCCACCCCATATTCTAAAATATAAACACCTATCTCAAAAACTAGTAATCTAACTGTAATAAATTATTAAAATTATTTTCTATTTTTTTAAAATTTTCTTTCTTAAAATCCTACTACTCAAATAATAAAGTGTCTAGATTACATCCTAACCAGTAAGAACAGGATGGCAAATATAAAATGTACAATCTAAGATATAAGATGTTAAAATTAACTCAAATGGTTGGTTATGAGGTGATTTGTGTAAGGTTTGCTGTTACACCAAAACCTGAAGATGTTGATGAACATTTGAAACCCAGCCTATCACCAGGAGTGGCGGTTAGTCTACTTGTTTTTATATTCCCAGAGGTGGGGCGGCTATACCATGTGGAGGTACCTGATACTCCAACAATTTATTTGTCAAATACTGTTAAAAAAACAAAAACACCTTCATAATTTTGCTTAAAAATTATCAAAACAGGTTACAGAGTTGTTAAAACGGCAAGAATGTCAAACCTCACTCTAACAAAGTCAGAATACAGTTCCCTGTCTATCTATATATATACGTACTTACAGCTACATTTTTCGTAGTTCAGACAGGCTCGACAGAAATTCTGCATATTCAAAGGTTTAAGGATAACTTGCAAACACAAAGTGGAATGGCGGTTGCAGTCAGATTGACAATGGAAAAAGCAATTCTTTGTACCTCGTTCATGTCAAACAAAAACTACAAGATGCTACAGGAGATTCCATTACAAACCGTGAATGAAGGCATTAATGTTGGTCTATTTGATTGAAGATGGCAGCTGTTTGGCTGGTAGGGAAAGGAGACAAATTGATAGATGGAATCATGAGATATTAGGTATCATATAAAAACAACAGGTATGACCCATGGCGGATTCAGTGGTCACATGGGTGACGGTGGACGGAGGAATTTTTGATTTCTGTGTCTGCCCCTGACAGGACTTTTGAGATTGACCGTTGATGCTTTTCCTTAATGTGTGGCGGAGAATAATGAATACAGCCATGATCAATAGAGACGGAACCATATTACAATTTGGATTGCAACATTTGTTAAGACATCATCACACACTTCTTTTTATCTCCTCTTTTTGCCTTTTTCTTTCTTGCAACCAATGGCGTAAAATCGGCAGCACAGGTAGCGAGGACTTATTAATTCGAACGTGGATGGATTTTCCTGTTTGAAATTGTGAACGCTAGGGTTTCGAACTTGGGCTGGGGGGCCAGGTTTGTTTGAATGGCCCCCTGCCCGCCCGGCCTAAGGATCAGCGGCTTGACTTTCGGTCCTTTGATTTGTACGCAATTAAGCATATTTTGATCCGCCACTGGAATTACTGAGTGGGGCGATGAAATTATTGAATGATGACATCACAGACAGCCTCTTTGTTATTTTATGAGAGAAAATGAATGTCACTTCTGCATCGTAGCGTAAATCTTGGACTTCCCATTTTGCATTATCACAGCCTACAGGCATATGTTGTGTGACGTTAGCGTTCAGCTCAGTGTCAACATAACACAAAATCTCTTGCCATGCGAATCTTTGCAAACTTTTCATTAAGGTTTTAACATTTTAAACCAATGAAAATATGGCCATATGAGAAAACTGCGTTGATGCTTTTACTGCTGCAGTGATTAGTTTTGTAAATAAAGAGAAAACTGCATTGATGCTTTTACTGCTCCATGTTTCCATTTCTTTCTGAGATGATTATCAGGAGTGCAAGGAAGTTAAGTTTATTTATTATTATTATTGTTATTATAATATAGTGCAGACTTTTTGTCTATAGAGGTGTAGTCTAACTGTGTAGTTTAACGGGTAATTTATTTGATATGAAAGATATGTTGTAAATGGAGGTCACTGGTTCAAATTATTCGGGTTTATTCCAGCTTACTTAATTTAATAATGTATATAAGCAACACATATTAAAAAAGTAAATTAATTAGATAGCTTAATAATGTATGTAAGCAATCTATATTAAAAAAGTAAATTTTGATGATGGTTTCATATTATGTAGGTCAATGTTGGTTGGGATGGTTTACTCTTTTTCTTTTTGGAGACTTTTGTTCATTTTTTTAATTGATTTTGGGAAGGCGTGGTTGGTTTTTGCAACTTGTTGCATTCAAGTTTCAAATAGAGTTATTGTCCTCTTCTCCTAAGAGGGTTTGTTTGATATCAAGAGCTTTTAAGGCTTCTTCCTTTTCTTCTACCATATTGACCTTGTTTTCTTGTCCCTTTTCTTGGGGGATGAGATAATATGGTTTCCCAGAGGAGGTTGGGAGGATAAGATTGAGATATTTACTCTTAGATGGGAGAGGCTTTTTTTTAGGGAGGATAGCATTAAGATATTTACCTTAGGTTATGTAGATAAATGTTTGTTGCGGCCCTTTACTATTTTTCTTCTTGGAGACATTTGTCCATTTCTCCTATCAAGTTTTGAATGGTGTGGTTGGTTCCTAAAACTTGTTGTCTTGAAGTTTCATAGAGCTACGTCTTCCTCTCCTCATAGGGTTTGTTTGATATCTAGAGCTTCTAAGGCCTCTTCCTTTTCTTCTTCCACACCGACCTTGTTCCCTTGTCCCTTTTCTTAGGGGATGGGATAACATGGTTGGCAAGAGAAGGTTGGAAGGATAACATTGAGGTATTTACTCTTAGATTGGGAGAGAGGCTCGTTGATTCAAATCCCTCACTGTTCATGGCTTCTCTAGCTTTGCTTATGACTGTAGAGTTTGTAATGTAGCTGGTGAGAATGCCACTTCCTTGAGCAATGGGGGTAAGGTATACTAGACTAGATCCATGATTAATGGCTAGTTTTGTAGGTTCTTATAGGGAGTGGGTGTACTCAATGTCTTTTCTCCTGCTCGCCTCGTTGTTGTAGTGTCTGCAAAGGTTGTAACTTGATGTTCTATTCCAACGTATCGGGTCTAGTGGTGTGGCCTCTATGAGTTTTATGCACGATGTTCCTTCACTTGCCTACCCCACCATGTGGATTTGCTCTGAGATTTTATGCGATGGCTTGCTTTTGGATTCTTAACACAATGGGCTACAATGAGTCATGTTTCAAAATGAGATCTAATGTCTCGTCTTAATGGGAATGAAATACTTGTAGATGTAAGGATCTATGTAATTTTTTGTCAAGGATTATCATTGTATTGGTGTGTTTCTCATTTGAAGGTTTCCCCCTTGAAGATTCCAATGAACATTGCTCTCATTCTATAATATCAATAAAGGGTTCTATTTCTATAGGTGTTATATTATGGTTTGTCTCTTTATTTCTCATAGTTTGAATTTCTTCATATATTTCTCTTAAATTATCTTTCTCTATATTTGTTATATAAGTACACTACCACTGGTACTAGAGCACTTTCCTATGCCAATATACACCTTCATTTTAGAGATTTGTTTGAGGCTAGAGACATGTTTCAACATTTATAAACATGATGATCTATCATCTACTAGGTCAAACTGTGGCTGTGAAGAATACAAATAGGGAATATATGTGGACTCACTTGGTTGAATGTCCTTATAAACCTAGGTACCTAGTGTTTAGTACTAGATTATAATATAGATATGCCATTGATTTGATCTTCCACACACCACCTTATAGTATGTCATATTCATCCCCTTAGTTATACTTGAAACCACCCTTGCAAATACATTTTGGTCATTTGTCGCCCTAGCTTACCGAGCATAACACTTATGGAGAGGAATCAAATATAAATGTCAAACATACATTGTAACAATAAAATATATACATGTCAACAACTGTTATAAGCTAAGTCCACCGACAGAGCTAGAGGCATAAGTGCTTCCTCCACCAAAGCCAAAGAAATTAGTACCTTTTCCACCATATCTAATGGCATCAATACCTCCACCAATTAATAGCGTAGAATGTAGAATTTGATATATCTCCACCAGAAAAAATATCACACGATGCAACCACAACGTCTATAGCATCAATAGTGAATTCAATCAGTGTATAAGTTCAATGGTCACCTAGAGGAAAAGATGGTGATCGGTTGGATTTTGGAGGAGGAGATGGTGATCGGTTGGATTTTGGAGGAGAGATGGTGATTATTCATTTACTAGAGGCAGAAAAGATGGTGATCATTCTACTCATGTAGGATATGGTGAAGGTGGTTGGTTTTCTTGTGTAGGAGATGTCAGAGGAAGAGAAGGAGGAGGAGGTGGAGGATGGAAATCCTTAGTAGATAAATCCAAAATCAAAGAGTCTGAAGAATAAGACCAATGTTGATGGTGATCCCTCAATTTATCGAGTAGGTTGATGACATTGACAACATGATGCATCAATTACATCATACCATGTAGAAGAGTCACCCATGTCAATGCAAGCTTAGGGTCTAGTATGATTGTGCTAACTCATGCAAGGACCACTCCATTGTGAGATCATTGCACATATCTAATTTGTCATCTCTTGATATAATCTATGATCTAGCCTACATCACGGGCTAAGTCTCTATACTTGACATGACTGATTAGGATCAATCATCTCCTGATCCTATTAGGGAGACACCTCCACAACATACATGTTAACATCTGCAAAATAATATACAACAATAATTAGACAACTTAAACAAAATTCTATAATAAATTACATGTGCAATGAATAAGACCAAAAAACATGTAGCTAGATTAATCAAAATATAATGCTAATATCACCTCTAGCATCTAGTGGTTCAATGTGAGTAAATAGTATGTTTATACATCCTTTCCATCCCATCCTTACATATGGGTAAAATACAAGATCGAGGGTGTGATCATCTTCACTGTATATCAACTCTAGTACATCACAATTGATTAACATACATGGCCACTTTGACTAACCCCTCTCAGGAAAAATATATCCCTACATGCACATACACACATTAGTTGTTGTCCTAGGAGGGAGCTTGTAATGCCCCTAGTGCTAAGCCCCTAGACATATGTAGTGATTATTGTTTGTGTTGCTATGTGGCACTAGGTGTATGGACCATGGACTATGGACATTATTTACTTTTTGTTATCATTTAATTTTAACTAACTAGCTCAACATGGACAACTAATGTGGCTAGGGGTTCATGGATTCCACAAGGGAGGGGGTTCAGGTTTAGGAGTTGTTGCTCTCCCTAACATTACTCTTCGGCCCCTATTTTTTATATTTTTGGTCCATGAATTCACTATTACTACCTCTTTGATGTTTGGCTAGGCCTTCTTGAGTAATACACCCTCCTTGATGTGATTTGGTGAGTTTGAAACTCCTTCCTTGCACAAAGGCGCCCTTACTGGCTACTTTTAGCTAGTGCATGTGAAAATTGTAAATCCTCTTTCATGATGACTCCTTTTCCTATTCTAGGAGAGGAATATCATGCATGTGCAACTCCCCTGATGTATTGTAACAGTTATGTCCCTTTTTAATCAATCACCTAAAGGCACCTGTTAACCTTTTTAATTCCCATAGGCTTGAGGAGGTAGTAATAAAATTGGATTTGACTAAGGACTAATGGTATCGGGAGCTAAAAAGAACATCACTTCAATATTATTATGTCATTAGTAGATTAATGAAGGCCGTCAGAGCAGTTATCAACAAGCATGTGAGGCACGCTGGCCTTAATTTACCTTGCATGTGATACTGAGCAATTAGGTTGCATGCATGCAAAGTTAAGTCATGCAAACCTCAACGTTAAAAAATAAAGGTGAGTCAAACCAAAAGGGCCATTATTATTATTATTGATGATTGAGATTCAATTTGAGAGCTCAATAGTAGTATCAAGAACAACAACAACGAGTTGGGTTTGAGGGCATGAGTCCCTAGCCAACAAGTGTTTTTAGTAGTGAAACCTATCTTCCCTAATCAATTTCCGGGGTAGTTCATCCAAATCTATCACAACGTTTCACAGTTTGTTATCTTCACGAAGAGAAGCAACATATTTAAGTTCAGAGATCAAATATCCAACAATATAAGAGAAAGACGTGTCTACCGGGGTGCATTGATCAGTCAACAAACAATTTGTATTGGATTAGAGAGTCATCCTTCCATCTGCATGTCACTTTCATTATATCCAAAGGGTGCATATTATCTTACCTATCAATTTTGGAGTCCAATTGTATCCATTATGAGTAGCAATGAATCAATACTGAAGAAAGGAGGACGTGATTTTGCATGGAAGACTTCATCCATTGAGACAAAAATTCATTATTGATCAAAGAGCCTTCAAAGTATATGCATGTTGCACCCAAAGTCTACAGAAGGCCTATAACACCTTCCCTGGGAAGATCTAGAGTTTCATTCCTATTATCAGAGCAGCTATCAAGATCATACAAAGAAGAAGGAACAACTATTTTGCATGGGAGAATTGGCTTGAAGAGGCAACATGTTTTCATATCAACACTTGTTGCATGGCATGCATGTATTCTCCAGATTGTTCAACTATCCAAGCTATTAATTTTGGTATGTACATATAATCTATTTGAAGTTATTTTCATTGTGAATCCAAGCTTCTGTTATTTAGGGGTTTTTGCACTACCTTTCCATTCCATGCAAATTGATTAATAAAGCCATAAATGCATAAAAAATTTGAACCAATAAACAAAAACCTACATCATATCAGTAGAAGGAGGGCAAATATATATTTGGGATATTACAGTAACCTCCTCTCAGTAATTTGAGTTGGTCTCTTTGGGTTGGAGTTAACCTCTTGTGGTTTGGTTAACCTCCATAGTAAGTTGGAGTTAGACTCTTAGAGTATATTCAAATTGCTCTATATGAATTCAAATGGGCTCTCTCTTGGCTACTAGACTTAAGGTAAATGCTCTCATGGAGGAGGCACATTGTTTGGCTGAAGATTGAAGGCATGAATGAGAGTGATATATGAAAGTCGTAGTGAGCACAGATGGTCACAACTCACTAGGTAATGAAGATTGAAGGCCTTGTACTGAGGTATGAAGACTGATCTATGTCATATTGAAGTCTAGATATATTGAACAATGAAGTACCTCAAGTACCATTACTTGTCTCTACTTTGGTATTGCACGTGAATCCCAATGGTGGATGGTGATATCTTGAAGAACTATAGTAAAGGGAACCCCATTGCACTATGTAGTGAAGATGCATAGAAAGTAAGTGGTGAGGGAAGGTGTTGTGCTTTCTGAGGTTGTGTATCCTGAGTTTTCTGTGATGGAAATGTATTATGATTTCTTAGGATGTATGGCCCGAGTTTCCTATGAGGGAAATGTATTGAATTTTCTCCGGTTGAACCGAGGAGGGTGAAACCATATGGTTTGGTTTGACAATTTATGAGTATTTCTAGGTCACAAGACCTATTCCATCATGTCTAGAGTGATGTTTCCAGTAAGTAATACATTTTATTTCACCAAAAATGGTTTCAATATGACTAAGATCTGGTCATTTTTGTGTACCAAGGTTCTTGAAAAGGGCACAACCACATATTTTGGTTCATATGTTTTGGAGCATTTTTAGGTCATGAGATCTGTACCATTGCGTCCGGAGCGGTGTTTCTAGTAAGGAATACGTTTTGTTTCATTGAAAAAATCTTTCCATTGGCCGAGATATAGTCATTTCTACATGGAAGTATTGTTGATAGTGTTGAGAAAGAACACACCATGTTCATTGGTTGAGAGTACCTTTGGTTGTGGATCCATGGTATTAGCTCAGAGGTGACCTATTCAAGTATGGATTTACTTGAGCATGTCTAAGGATGGGTGGAACGTTTCTCGTTGAATCTAGTTTCCCATGATTAAGATGAGTATGTTATTATATGATTATTTACTACCTTTTTTGGCATATATGTGCTTATGAATCTTATTTTCTTATGATTTGTATGACTGTAGGTGACAACCATGATATATTACATTATATGGTTGTATATTACATCATTCATATCTTAGTTTGTTTATGTTGATATGGCTATGGTTGGTAGTAAGTGATGAGTAATTTATTATATGTTATTTACTGTAATTTATGATGAATATGTGTTCATGGATTTGATTGGCTTATGGACTATATCACTGTAGGTGGAAGCCATGAGATTTGATATTTTATGGCTATAGATAATAGCCAGTGGACACGATTCATTTGTTGTAGATATGTAGCTCATTTGGTAGCCATTATAGGTGGCAGCCATCCAATTTGATATTTTATGGTTGTAGATGATAGCCAGTGGATCTGATTCATTTGTTGTAGATTTGTTACTCATTTGGTATCCAGTAGATCTAAATTTTACTGGGGATTATTAATAGCCGGTAGATATGATTTTATATATGTTGAGATTTGATTTTTATTATGCTTATATGGATGTAGGTAGCATCCATGAGGTTGGATATGTTCCATCATTTCTATGGTTGTAGATGGCAACCTTTTATGTGATTTTATTAAGTGTTGTAAATCTAGTTTTACTAGTGTCATGGATATGATTTTTTGTTGGTCATATATTTGATATTTTATGTGGTTACATGGTTTTGGGTAGCAGCCTTTAGATTTTGCATGTGATTTTCAAATTCAAGTTAAATTATACGCTTAGACCTTTATGCATTCATGCTTGCATTCCTTGCATCACATGTGTATTAGGAAAATTGATTTGCATTGGAAGCATTACATTCCATTTTAAAAGGATGATTGTTTTGATTTGGATTGCTTGTTGGCATGTTGGCCTAGCCTTAGTTACCCTTATTCCACTGTGAATTATCTTGATTTAGCCATCCGTTGTGTTTCCTGGTGACGATGGCCTTGGGTTTGGGGTTGGGGACATTATAGAGGCGGTCTAATTATGGTCATGTCACGAAAACATCTAAAAAAATAAAGTAAATAGCTTTGAAACAAGGGGGAGAACCATCCTACCATCAAACACATCATGATAACTATCTAGAGAAAAACAAAATTGTTGAAAAAAAAGTGATAAACCACAAATCAGTCCAGGCCTTTGAGCTAAAGCATTTATATAGTGGATTAAAGAGAAACTAATTCACCTCCCATTAGTGGTTCAACATGCCAATGTTTTTACCATAATTAACGTGCATCTAACCTCCTTTGCACTAAATGTACCTAAATGTAGTTGGCCACTAGCAACCTAGAAATCACTAGGGACAATGATGTCTGTTAAATGTACAACATCAAGAGTCATCCTCTAAGAGACTTGTGTGGTATCAAGTCAGGAACTTGTGTTGTATCAAGCTTAGAAACTTGTGTTGTATCAAGTCAGGAACTTATGTTGTATTTAGTTAAAGAAACTTGTGTTGTATCGAGTTAGGACATTGTGTTGTATCAATTCCTATTCATGAAGATGCATGTACTGTGAACTTGTGTTGTATCAAGATCGAAATATTGTGTTGTATCAATATTGAAGTCTTGTGTTGTATCAAGATTGGTCTTGTGTTGTATCAATAGTATAGACTTTTGTTGTATCAAAGTCTAGACTTGTGTTGTATCAAATCATGTGGATATACTATGTGATGTATTTCTAGTCATGGTCACTAGGTGCTATAAGTTTCCTTTAGGGATTAGCTACCCCTAGAGTGAATAACTTTAGAATATGACTATATGAACTAGGGTAATATATATGATCATTAGTATGGAACAATTCGTCTGAGTATGATATGACGAAATGGTTAATTAATTAATGCACATATGGACCATGCCGTGTTTAATTAATGTTAATGAGATAAAGCATAGAGAAAGAAAGAGAATTTGAATTTCCTATGTATAGCCTCAAGTGAACTCAAATTATGAAGGCCTTAGTTAAGCCTAAGTTGTAAATAAAGAATGTGTTAGTTAAAGAAGGAACATCTCCTTAGTTCATTCAAAGTGTTTGTGCATGGGTGACGTTGATTGTGAAGTACCAAAGACTTTTTGTTAGTCTCCTAAACATTCAGTTGAAGATTAAGTTTAGTTCAGTTAGTTCAAATTCAGTTCACAATTCATTCAGTTAACATTTAGTTCAAGAAGATTACATTCAGTTCAAGTCAGTTGGCATCCAGTTAAAGCTAATTAAAGAAGGAGGGCACATATCTTGTGCATGTGAGGGTAATTGAAATGTTAGGTTGAAAGTGGAACTCAAGAGGGCGCTAATGACTGCATGAGAGGAGTTCTAGTGCATGCTACTCTTAGTGAATGCGCCGTGTATGATCTCAGTGTGTTTAGCGAGCCTCACATTCGACCCCTTCTACATGTTAGGTTGTTTTGGATTGTTATTAATATGTGAGGCATATAAAAAGTTCAATACAGTTTTCATTCAGTTATTTTGCAGGGTTGCTTTGGATCTCTCTTCTCTACTGCTATGGTGACATCTCTTATTGAGCAATCTGTTGATGTGTTGTAAATAATTCTCTACAAATCTATCTATCACACTCAAAGAATTGCTTGGTTTTTCATCCTTCGTGTTTGGAGGGTTTTCCCAGGGTACATGTTGTCTCTTATGGTGATTGTTTTATGTGGTTGATTTATTCTTGAATATTCATATATTGTTGATATAAAGAATGTTATGTGGCTGATTTAAATATTCATATATGGCTGATATAAATTTGATTATGTGGATGATATAAAGTTTCTTATGTGGGTGATTTAAAGTTTCATAAAGTGTTGACATTGTTTCATAAAAATTTTAAAGTTCAAGTAGCCCCGATTTTGCTCAAACATTAACATGGTATCAGAGCATAGGGTGTGAACGACCTTAGTTTTATGCAACAATATAAGAATCCTTATATCTTGAAGAATTGAGCAAAATATTGTATCCATGAAATCAATCTCCATTCGACCGGAAGACCGCCTTGAAGGTACTTCCAACTTCAACACATGGAAGGAAAGAGTGCTAAATCTTCTCGAGGAGCATGATCTTGATTCATACATGACTTCAGTGGTAGAGGATCCTACCACTAATTTAGCACAAATAAATCACAAGAAGAATAAAAAAAATGAAAGAGGATTATATATGACTCAGTGAAGGACAATATCATGTCGGTGATCACACAATTGAAGACAACAAAAGAGTGTTTTGAAACACTTCCGGAGTTGTATGAGAAGAAATATCCCACTCAAAAGAGGGATTTGAAGAACAAGTTGCACAACCTAAATATGGAGAAATATGAGACCGTAGAATCTGTTATAGCCCAAAATGACACATCTCTGCCTGTGACCACTTTCCCATGATTTCGTCGCATGTCGGCACTTCATGAAAGTCACTGAAAAAACACCTATCTTGGAGGACCCATATCTTGAGTTTTGTAACTCCGTTTGACCTCATCTCTGCACCGTTGCAAAGGTATTCCAGTTAGCTAAAACTTTTCAGAAGACACCAAAGTTTGAAAATGCCCAGAAATACCCTAAAAATGCGTTTTTTGTTCATTCACGATTTTCCTTAAGGCAAACCCACGAATGTGCCTCTTAGCATTTAAACATTAAAACATGAGTTAATTGGAGATTATTTAAGTCATTTAACTTAATTTCCTTAACTAATGTAACTTCTCCAACCTTCAAAACTACCTTATTTCCCCCATATAAATAGAGGTAGGGAGGTCCATGAGAGGGGACTTGAATTTATGCATTGTTATGCTGGAGGAATCGAGACTCTCTTTGCCCGCACCTTTGCCCTGGAGGTCTTCCCCTTGTGTTGCAGAGCTTGGAGGCTGAGTACTTTGGAGAAGAGAAGCAGCAGAACCAGATCAAGGTTTCGTGAGGTGCCAAACTTGAAGAGAAGGTATACTTGTACTTGTTTTCAAGATTAATAAAGATGTGATGTCCTTCTTCTTCCCAAATCATTGTTCAATGTGTGATTGAATCTCTTTTTATGATCATATGATGATGTTATTCAGATCATTTATCCATGTTTATTTGATTATCATTGTTTTATATGTGGTCATAATGGTTTGAGGAAGGTATAATTCGTTTTGCAGGTCTCTTGGAGCGAGAGGAGCAAGAAGAGGATTGAAGAGAAAGCTTGGACCAGCCTTCAGTTAGTCAGGTGTGGACCTTTCTCATCTCTGATATTGCTTGTATATGCTTGCTGAACATTGTGCATCTCTCTTTCAACCCCAGTACGTTGATGGTCTCTTAAACCCTAGCCATAGGATACTTTCCTTTACAACAGAACTGGCGACTCCGCTGGGGAGGGCCTTGTCTGTTTGGGGTTTCTCTTGATTTCTTTCAGCCTTTTACATTGTTTCAGGTCCTTCTTGCCACTTAGGAACACTTTATAAATATGATAGAACACTTCCCCTGCCTTCTTAAGGTGGTTTTTGACCTTTTTTGGAATTTTTCCACCCATTCGCGAGTTGCTCTTCTGAACAGTCGCGAATACTTTCTTGCATTCGCGGGTTGCTATACTGAACAGTCGCGAGTCATTTGCGGGTTGCACTTATAGACAGTCGCGAATGCCCCTTTAAACATTGTTTTTTTTCCTCTTTTGTGATTTTTCTTCTGTTTGAAGGTGTCTTGGGTAGGTCTTTTAGGGTCCTCTGCATGTGCATGACTCCAGGGATTTAGTGTCATCTTCTTTTGGTTGTTCTTTATCTATGTGGTAAGCCCTTTTATAGCATTAGTTTTTGCTCTTTGCTCTTTCCCCCATCTCCTTTGCTTGGTTAGATTTTTGGCTTATGTTTTTGGTCAGCCTCTGTTAGTGATCTTTGGCTGATTTCAGAATCTTGTTGGTGCTGGTTTCCTTCTTCTTTTGCTGGTTAACTTCACCGTGCCAAAATAGTTGTCTTGTCTCTTATGCAAGCCTTTCTTCCAAGTAGGGTTTATACTGACTTTAGGGCATTCTAGAGTTTGTTTGGTGGTTGTATAGCAGAGTTCCTTTTGCTTTGTTCTTATTATCTGCATACTTTTCTTTGTAGGTAGTTTTTCTTTTGCATTTATAAAAGAAAATTAAAAAGAACGTTCACTTGTTTGTGCTGCTTGCCCCCCCCACCTCTTTCTTTGGCTTGACCTTGGTATACAAGGTACTGAGCAGCCTTTGTTTGTAGGTTTAGATTGATACTTAGGACTTGTTGACCTTTGTTTATGTCAGTCTTTGTGCTCAGTCTCTTCATTCCAAAGTTGTTTGCTTGTTCCCTTTTGTAAGCCTTCTTTTTAAGTGAGGTTGATATCTAACTTTAGGGAGACCTAGAGTTTGTTTGTGGGGAGTAGAGTAGTTGTCTATTTGCTTTGCTTACAGTTTGCATTAGTTCATAGGCTGATTTTTTCTTTTTCATTTATAAAAGAAAAAGACAAAAACATATGTTGGCTTTATATGCATGTAGATTAGGTTTTTAGTCTAGATTGCATAGCATATCATTGTTTTGGAAAAATATAAAAAGAATTTTGTTCTTTTTGGCTTTCAAGTTTCTATTTGAAAAAGAAATATAAAGAGAATAGTTTTTGCTTTTTGCATTTCATATCTCTTTGCTTAGTCATTTCGTTTCAGTTTTGAGTCAAAACACCACATAAGTTTCATTCCATTTACCCTCTGACTAAGAACAACCCTTAAAATAAATGATATAATTTTAAAATTTACTAGTAAGTTTTATTTTATAGGGTCATACACCAACTAGCTTAGGCTAGACTTGTGGGATAGGGAGTTTAAACTCCCCACAAGTGTTAAATTTCAGACGTAGTTGGCCAATCACTAGGTAAATCCTTTTCTACATTGATTGCATCTGGGAAGCTCCTCTCAAACGGGAGTTAAGCACTAGGCCACGTGGAGGCTTGGACAGAGGAGATAACCCTCCGAATCCTTGTCAAAACGTAACCCAGGACTTTTACGCATCTGAAGATTCTATCCTAGACAGAGTTTCGGGCTCAGCTACCCTGCCCATGCGTACGAGTTCGGCTGACGACTGTCCCCCCAGACTGTCAATATAGTTAAGGTGGCCTTTAGTCTCTTTGACATCTAGGGTTCATATACAGGTACACCGAAAGGTTATTTCTGGTTGACCTTGGACGGGCTTGGACGGGCTTGGAAGGTTTGGGCTTTAGGAATTTTTTAGTGAGTGTTGTGTGGTTTGTCTGTACTTAGTGGGCCTTTAGGTGTCTGCTTTGTAATTTTGGTTGACCATCAACCTCAGACTTTGTCTCTTGTTTTGAAACTATGGCTAGCACCCCTTCGAACACCAACCAAGAGATCCCCATGATGGGAGCTCCTTGTCCTATTCCTCTCACAAGGAATGTTGGTGTTCCCTTGATGGCCACCTTGAATCTTCTGGGATTCACCCTAGGGCTACCGGTGTGGTTGTTTTCCACTCCAACTTTCCTGAATGCTCCTGATGCTTCTCAAGTAAGCTCCTTATATCAAGGGCATCAAAACACTGCTTCCCCTTCACCTGTAGTTAATTCTCCTCCTCCTTCTACCTCATGCGGTGAAAGTACTGATACTAGTAACCGGCAGTCTAAAAGGAGTAAAAGAAGGAGGAATAGGAAGAAAGCACATAAGCAAGGGGGCACCCGTTCAACCTCTGCAAGTCAAGTTGAACTTCACCACCCAGCCTCTGTTGTTCATGCTAGGGGCACCCATCCAACCTCTGCAGGTCATGTTGGATCTCAACACTCAACCTCTGCAAGTCAAGTTGATCTTCATCATCTAGCATCTGTTGATCATGATGGTGGGATCCTTCCAACCTTTCCAGGTCATGTCGGATCCAGTCACTCAGCCACTGTTGTTTATGCTGAGGACACTCGTTCAACCTTTGGTTTTCAAGTTGAACCTCCCCATCCAACCTCTGTTGTTCAAGTTGGATCCGTCCACCCAGCCTCTGTTGTTCACGCTGGGGGAACACACTCAACTGCTGCAAAGCATGTTGATTCTAACCATTCAACCTCTGCTGTTCATGTTGATGGTGCCCGTCCAACCTCTACAAGTCATGTTGGACCCAGTCTCTCGGCCTCTGCAAGTCATGCTGGGGGAAGTCTCTCAGCCTCTGTGGTTCATGCTGAAGACAATCTGTCAGCCACTGCGAGTCATGTTGACACTGTTGAAAAGACTACCCGTTCAAAACACAAGCCCAAGTTTCCTTGTAAGCTTTGTGAGGGAGACCACCTTACTTATAAATGCCCTTCTATTGCGGAGGTGCGAAGAGGTTGGACTCATGGTCATCCTGTTTTTGAACATTCTATAGTCTCTCAACAACCAGCCTCTCTTAGTGAGGTTGGACCCAGTCACCCAGCCTCTGTAGTTCACGCTGGGGGCAAACTCTCATCCTCTGCTAGTCATGTTGAGAGAAAACAGTCATCCACTGCTAGTCATGTTGACTCAGTTGAGAAAACTGGTCGTTCGAAGCATCATCTTAAGTTCTCTTGTGTGCTATGCAAGGGAGATCACCTTACTCATCTGTGCCCTGCTATCCCATAGGTGCGAAGAGTGTGGTCCGAGACTCATGGATTTCATTCTTCTGAACACCCTATAGTTTCTCAACATTCTATTCAACCTTTGGTTGATCAAGTGGTCGAAAAAA
>LPNX010834462.1:1312-12981 GCA_001517045.1 Pseudotsuga menziesii | reverse complement strand
GCTCGTGCTTGGCGAGGCATGGGATCTCCCAGCCTTGTGTCGACTGCTAGTCAGTTACTGGCGTTTGATAGAAGAACTTGTATAGCCTTGGGAATTCTTGCTCTAACACCTGTTACTTTGGGTGGGAAGACTGTCTTAGTTGACTTCATGGTAATAGAAGACCCCTTGGACTTTAACATGCTCCTTGGATGTGATTATGTCTATGCCATGCAAGCTGTGGTGTCAACATTATTTCATGTGATGTACTTTAATCATGGCGAAGAAATTGTCACGATCGATCAGTTGGATTTTCTTGGTCCGTCTCCTGACCCAACTAGAGACCAAGTCTTTCCTTTATTGGTTCCCAGTGTTTCTGTAGACACCACCCCACCACAGGTGAACTATGTGGCCTCTTGTCCTTTGTGTTCAATTGCTACTGAGAAGCAGCCTCTATTTTCATGCTTACCTTCTCGGGACTTGGTCCCAGCAGTTGATCAGGTGAGTCATCCTATACAGACTGTAGAGTCTTCTCTCTACTCTGTCGATCCATTTGAAAGTTTAGACATGTGTCCTATCTTGGATGATTTCCTTCCTTTGGATGAAGTTTTCCTAGAGTCTTTGATACAGTCTGACCTTCTTTTGGATGTTGGTTCAGTTGTGACTAAGTCTAACCCTGATTTTCCTAGTAAGCCTGACCTTTCTTCTTATGTTGGTCTTGTTGAGTTTTTTGACTCTTCCTTTGAAAAGCAAGTCAGTGATCCTGATGAGTTTGATTTTTCTTATGAATTTTTCGACTCCTTGGATGTTGAGTGTGTTCCTACAGACTCTATCCCCCTTGTTGATTTTTGCTCACCTTCTGAGGTTGATCTTACTGATTATAAACCCTCGAGCCTTGGTGCTATAGAATCTTATTCGGTTGATTCTGCCTTGACTTTACCTTTTATGGAAGATAGCAAAGTCACATGTGTTTCTTCTAAAGTGACCCACATCGGATCGTTTATTCTGAATATGATCCTGATGTTGTTGTTTCTTGGAGACAGGATTCTTAGTTGGATTCACAACTGTTTACTAGCCTCACCTTGTTGTTCAAGCTGCAACTGCATTTGCATGTGCCCTGCTTGCATTTATGAGCCTGATGCCGGCTTCCATGCTTTTAGCTCGTTGTATAAGCCCTCATCTTTGTTCTCATCACCGCTTAGCCTTGTATCATTTTGCCTTTGCAACTTGACTCCCTTTACCTTGAGGAGACGTTCCCTGAGTGCCCTTATCTTGCTCGCTTTCCTTGCATTATGCATAGGTTTGTTCCTTGCACTTGGAACTAGTTCCGCCTGCTTATGACACTCATCTCCTCGCATTTAGAGCATTCTTTCTGCTCTCCTTCGAGGGTAGGTGGTAATTTAACCTTTTTCGGACCTTCTTGACTAAGTACGAAAAAGGTGCACCTTTTCTTCTTCGGAAGTTAAGAGAGTTCTTCTTTGGTTTGTTTTATACTTTTTCGGCCTCAGGAGACTAAATTGTACGAAAAAGGACCCCCCTGGAGTCTTCTTTGGAGTTTTCAGACTCTCTAAACTATGAAAACACCGTCGAGCATGTACGGGCTCGTAAAATCCACGAATTAGTGCCTTATCAAGCATTCTTCTTTCTTTTCTTCGAGCTTGCCAAAAATGAAGATGGTCCCGAGTTTTCTTTCTTGGACTCGTTAAACCTTTACAAGAAAGAGGGGAAGGGGAGGTTTATTTCCATGTTTTTTATATCATGGCAACAAGTCTTGTTTCCTTGAACAAAGCACCAGTTTTGAGTCTATCAACAGTTGGGTCCTAGTCTTTTGACCTTATCCTGATTCAGAGTGTCTTACTCCTCCAGTTGGTCTCTTTTCCAATTATATGGGGAATCTGTTAATGTTTCCTACATTATAGATTTGTTTCGTTGGTCTTCTTTCGTGTCAAAAGCTGCCTAAGTGACTTTTGTGTCGTGCTCACTGTTCAAGGATTAAACCTTTGTCGGCCATTCTGCAGTTGCCTTGACCTTTTGTGTCGGCCATTCTCTGGTATCAGTTCATTACATCATGTCTTCGGCGTTCCTTGTTGTGAAATTCAGTACCAATTCCAGATCCAATTAGTCTTTGTCTTACCTCGTGTTGGATGATGAAGGATGCCTTAATGCCTTCCTTCCAACGGATCTCTTCCTATCGACTGCAACACCTCTTGCTCTGGGAACGAGATTTAAAGTTTTATGACAGTACCTTGGGAATTGTTGTCCTTAATGGCAATTTCCCTCGCTATTGGGTAGTGGGAATACCTTAATGTCTCCTACTCAATGGATTCTTCAAGTGTTCGACTTCAAGTCCTTGTAATCACACTTGTTAGAATGTACTAGGTACCTTGGGGACCATTTTCATTAATGGTGGTTTCTCTCGCGTTTGTTAACGGTTCTCATTATTGATCGGTAATCAAATGGTTTCCTCCATGTTCGACTTCAGCTCCTTTATTCGCATGGTTAGGATTCGTACGTTTTTTGGGCGGTTTGGATTGAAGACCTTGGGGCCGACAGTAGCATTGTCATTTTTGCTATTGCCTGAGTTGCACAAGACCTTGTTATCTTTATATGACATTTTTCTAAGACATAGATCCACCTTGTATTTTTGTGGCTATGATCGATTGTTGAGTATGGATCCACCTTGTTCATTTGTGGCCATGACTCCTTTAGATTTGATATGGTGCCTTTTTGCATATTGAGCAACCATGATAGTTTCATCAGTTATACATATGTTGCATCCGCCTGTATCTTTATGGCGATGTTTTGTATATGGACGTGTATGTCCCAGAGATCAGTTTTTTTGACATTTATCTCTCTTATAGGTACCTTTGTTCGAGCCTTTCGATCTTGGATTCTCTGCTCTCTCCATACTCAGCTGTTTCCTTTATAACGTATTTCGGCTATCGTCTTCCCCTCTAACCTCACACATTAGGGGGCATCTGTTATAGCCCAAAATGACACATCTCTGCCTGTGACCACTTTCCCATGATTTCGTCGCATGTCGGCACTTCATGAAAGTCACTGAAAAAACACCTATCTTGGAGGACCCATATCTTGAGTTTTGTAACTCCGTTTGACCTCATCTCTACACCGTTGGAAAGGTATTTCAGTTAGCTAAAACTTTCCAGAAGACACCAAAGTTTGAAAATGCCCAGAAATACCCTAAAAATGCATTTTTTGTTCATTCACGATTTTCCTTAAGGCAAACCCACGAATGTGCCTCTTAGCATTTAAACATTAAAACATGAGTTAATTGGAGTTTAGTTAAGTCATTTAAATTAATTTCCTTAACTGCTGTAACTTCTCCAACCTTCAAAACTACATTATTTCCCCCATATAAATAGAGGTAGGGAGGTCCATGAGAGGGGACTTGAATTTATGCATTGTTATGCTGGAGGAATCGGGACTCTCTTTGCCCACACCTTTGCCCTGGAGGTCTTCCCCTTGTGTTGCAGAGCTTGGAGGCTGAGTTCTTTGGAGAAGAGAAGCAGCAAAACCAGATCAAGGTTTCGTGAGGTGCCAAACTTGAAGAGAAGGTATACTTGTACTTGTTTTCAAGATTAATAAAGATGTGATGTCCTTCTTCTTCCCAAATCATTGTTCAATGTGTGATTGAATCTCTTTTTATGATCATATGATGATGTTATTCAGGTTATTTATCCATGTTTATTTGATTATCATTGTTTTATATGTGGTCATAATGGTTTGAGGAAGGTATAATTCGTTTTGCAGGTCTCTTGGAGCGAGAGGAGCAAGAAGAGGATTGAAGAGAAAGCTTGGACCAGCCTTTAGTTAGTCAGGTGTGGACCTTTCTCATATTTGATATTTCTTGTATATGCTTGCTGAACATTGTGCATCTCTCTTTCAAACCCAGTACATTGATGGTCTCTTAAACCCTAGCCATAGGATACTTTCCTTTACAACAGAATCATTTTTCTCTAAGATTTCATAAGTGAAAGGTCAACTAGCAAGCATTGGTGTGGTGAAGAATGAAGATGAACTTCTTCAAACTGCCATCGATGGACTCCCTTCCTCATGGGATACCTTCTTAGAATCAGTAAATGGAAGAGAAGAGAATCCCAACTTCGAGAGATTATGGCATGATTGCATTCAAGAAGAGGGGAACATCCAAATCAAAACACCATGCACTAAACAAGAGAATCTTGCCCTCACGACAAGAGTGAAGAAACAAAGGAAGTCATTCGCTCCCAAGAATTTATTTCATGCAAAGAGGAAAGAGATTAATAAAATATTTGACAAATCAAAGCTTCTATGATATTATTGTTAAAATCCAGGCCACTTTGCACGGAATTTCCATGTAAGGAAAAGAAGAGAAGGAAGAGT
Source organism: Pseudotsuga menziesii (assembly GCA_001517045.1). Classification (NCBI taxonomy): domain Eukaryota; kingdom Viridiplantae; phylum Streptophyta; class Pinopsida; order Pinales; family Pinaceae; genus Pseudotsuga; species Pseudotsuga menziesii. The sequence goes on along the minus strand of LPNX010834462.1, from coordinate 8,622 downwards.
TCATGCTTCTACCGTTGTAGAAGAAACTTCCAAGAAAGATGCACCCAAAGAGAAAGAAACAAGGAGAGATTATTATATTGTCTCGACACTATCCAGATCCCTCACCATAAGTGAGGATACATGGATGATTGATAGTGGTGCATCCAAGCACATGTTAGGATTCAATTTTGCATGCATGGTGGAGTTGGAGGAAAACTCAACACATTCGATCCAAGGAGTTGGATCCACATCCTTCTAGTTGAGTTCGAGAGATGTGCTACATGTAGAGGAAATTATTTATGTCCTAGGCTTGAAAAAGAACCTACTCTTCATTTCAGTTCTTGAGGATAATGGGATTCCAAGTCATCTTCATGGAAAATCAATCTTACTTATGGATGAAGAACCATAACATTGATACTGCTACTATCATTGGAGTTCGAGAGGGATGACTTCACGAGGTCCCATAAAAGTATATTTCATCCATGCCATATCATACTATCAGCCCATGCGATCTTTGACATAGAGGCTTGGAAACCTCCATTTCAGAGCACTACCCAATTTGTAGCGCATGGTGGAAGGTATGCCTAGTTTTGGTTTTGTACATGATAGTACATGTCCAGGTTGTACTTTAGTAAAGAATGTTAAAAAGAAGTTTCCTAGCAGCCATACTAGATCTAAAGGGATTTTAGATTTAGTACACTCAGATGTATGTGGTCCCATGTCAACCCCTTCCTTGAGTGGATATCTTTACTACGTACTATTCATTAATGATTTCTCCCATAAGGCTTGGATTTATTTTATGAAAGCCAAGAGTGAAACCTTCAGTAAGTTTCAAGAATATAAAGCCTTAGTAGAGAATCATACAAGTAGGAACATCCATGCTAGGTATGATAATGGTGGAGAATTTGAATCAAATTGTTTTAATAAGTTTTGTAGTGATGCAGGGATCTGTAGACAATTATCAGTTCCATAAAAACCCCAACAAAATGCGGTTGAAAAGAGAAAGAATATAACTATTTGTGAGGGTACCATGCTACATGTTCAATACCTATATGCTTATTTGTGGGAAGAATCTACTAGTACAACAGTGCACTTTCAGAACATAAGTCCACATGCACTACTTGATGAGAAACCACCTAAAGAGGTGGTCACTGGAAAGAAGCCAGATATATCACACCTTCGAATATTTGGATGTCTTGTATATGTTCACATTCCAAAAGAAAAGAGAACCAAGATGGAACCTTCGGGAAAGAATGGAACTTTTGTGGGCTACAAGGATACCTCCAAATCATTCATAATATATGTACCAGGTGAGAGACATATTGAGGTTAGTAGGGATGTGACTTTCTAGGAGGAAGTTGCTCTCAATAAATCTAAAGAGCTTGAATGTGAGAGTGAGGTGCATGAATCTCCTATATCAGAAGACCTTGATGATGATTATTATCTTATGTTGTTCAGAGGGAGAATCCAACATAGCATTCAAAGTTACATGTCATTGATGAACTGGTTGAGCTGGTTCATTAACCTCCTTCAAAGAGGAGGGAAACATGGTGTTGAGATGTACTGAAATATGTTGAAAAGCATGGAGCACCAGTTGAATCTACCAACGAGCGCAAACAACTTGATAGATATTTAGGATATGTTGCATTTATGAGTGACATCAATGACTCAGAGCCTTCATCATATGAAGAAGATAGAGAGAAACAAGTTTGGAAATATGTTATGACAGACAAATATCAGTCTATACTGAAGAATGATGTTTGGGAAGTTGTTCCTAGAACTGAAAAAAAATTAGTTGTTACTTCCATATGGATTTACAAGATAAAGCATGCTGCAGATGGAAGTGTGGACAAATACAAAGCCAGATTTGTTTCCTAAGTTTTCTCTCAGAAAGAGGGCATTAAGTATGAGGAGACATTTTCTCCTGTGGCCAGATATACCACCATTAGATTGGTGATTTCACTTGCATCAGTATTGGGCTGGAAGCTTCACCAGATGGATGTGAAGACTTCCTTCCTCAATGGCGATGTTGAGGAAGAGGTTTACATTGAGCAGCCTAAGGGATTTGTATTTCATGGGAAGGACTCCCATGCGTGCAAGTTGAAGAAAACCCTATATGGGTTAAAGAAAGCTCCCCAAGCTTGGTATGCCAAAATATATAGCTACTTTCAGAAACTGGATTTATCAAAGAGTGAAGAAGATCCAAACTTGTACTTCAAAGTAGTGGAGAGCCAACCTTTAATATTGGTTCTATATGTTGATGATCTATTCCTCACTAGAGAGGAAGATTGATTATTGAGTATCATAGGGATCTTACCTCAGAGTTTGAGATGAAACACTTAGGTTTGATGCACTACTTTCTAGGCATTGAGATATGGCAAAGAAATGATGAGATATTTCTATCTCAAGGGAAGTACACTGTAGACATTTTGCAAAGATTTGGCATGGTGGATTGTAAATCCATGAGTACTCCAATGGTTTCCAATTTAAGGAAACTTCATGAGACTAAGACTAGGTTAGATCCAGTAGACCCCATTATTTACAAACAGTTGATTGGATTGTTGATGTACTTGATACACTCAAGGATATACATTTATGCAGTTAGCATTTTGAGTCAGTTTAGGGCAGATCGTAAACATAAACAATGGGTTGTAGCAAAGCATGTTTTGAGGTACCTCCACGGTACGATTGCTTATGGACTTAAGTATTCCTCCAATGGAGGAGTGATACTACTGGGATATACTGATTCTTATAGGGGTGGCAACATTGTAGACTAGAAAAGCAATTCCAGATACTGTTTCATCTTGGGTTTTGCTATGATTTCTTTGTCTAGCAGAAAGTAGGGTTCATTTGCCCAAAGTACCACAGAGGCTGAGTACATTGCTGCTACTACTGCTTGTAGATAAGAAATGTGGCTGAGAAATATGCTAGGATTATTCTTTGGTGAAAAGCTTGAACCTACAATGATTAGGTGTGACAACCAGAGTTGTATAAAGCTTTCCAAAAATCCAATGTTTCATGACAAGTCGAAACACATAAAAATGAAGTATCACTTCATTCGAGACATGGTCTAGAAAGGTATTGTGAAAATTTACTACATAGATACTTATGAGCGGATTGCATATGTGTTGACAAAGCCTCTAACTGTGACGAATTTCATACACTTCTGAGATAATCTTGTTATTGTAGAGAATGTCTCCCTCACTAAGAGGGAGTGTTAAATGTAAATCATTAGGAATCATTCTCTATAAGACTTGTGTTGTATCGAGTCAGGAACTTATGTCGTATTAAATCAAGGAAACTTATGTTGTATCAAGTTAGGACATTGTGTTGTATCAAGTCCTATTCATGAAATATGCTTGTACTATGATCTTGTGTTGTATCAAGATTGGAGTCTTCTGTTGTATCAATACTGGTCTTGTTTTGTATGAAGACTATAAACTTGTGTTGTATGAAAGTCTAGACTTGTGTTGTATCAAGTCATGTGGATATACTACGTGATGTATTTCTAGTCATGGTCACTGGGTGCTATAAGTCTCCTTTAGGTATTGGATACCCCTAGAGTGAATTACTTTAGAATGAGACTATATGACTCGGAGTAATACATATGATAATTAGTATGGAACAATTCTTCTGAGTATGATATGATAAGATGGCTAATTAATCAATACACATATGGACCATGCAATATTTAATTAATGATAATGAGATAAAGCATAGAGAAAGAAAGAGAATTCGAATTGGTCATGTATGCCTCAAGTGAACTCGATTTATGAAGGCCTTATTTAAGCCTAATTTTTAAATAAAGAATGTGCTTGTTAAAGAAGGAACATCTCCTTAATTCATGCAAAGTGTTTGTGCATGGGTGACATTGATTGTGAAGTGCCAAAGACTTTCGGTTAGTCTCCTAAACATTCATTTGAATATTTAGTTTAGTTCAGTCAGCTCACATTCAATTCACATTGAGTTCAAGAAGATTGCATTCAGTTTAAGTCAGTTAACATCCAATTAAAGCTAATTAAAGAAGGAGGGTGCATATCTTGTGCATGCAAGGGTAACTGAAGTGTTAGGTTGACAATGGAGCTTAGGAGGGAACTAATGACTGAATGAGAGGAGTTCTAGTGCATGCTACTCTCGGTGAATGCACCATGTATGATCTCAGTGTGTTTACTGATCCTAAAATTCACCCCCTTTTGCATGCTAGGTTCTTTTGGCTTGTTATTAATATGTGAGGTATATGGAAAGTTCAATACAATTTGCATTCAGTTGTTTTTGTAGGGCTTCTTTGGATCTCTCTTCTCAATTGTTGTGGTGACATCTCTTATTTGGTAATCTGCTAATGTGTTGTAAATCATTCTATGCAAATATCTCTATCATACTCATACAATTGTTGGGTTTTTCATCCTCCACATTTGGAGGGTTTTCTTAGGGTATATCTTGTCTCTTATGGTGATTGTTTTATGTGGCTGGTTTACTCTTAAATATTCATATATTGATGATATAAAGAATGATATGTGGTTGATTTAAATATTCATAGATGGATGATATAAAGTTGATTATGTGGCTGATATACAGTTTCTTATGTGGTTGATTTAAAGTTTCATAAAGTGTTGAAATTGTTTCATACAAGTTTTGAAGTTCAAGCAACCTTGATTTTGATCAAACATTAACAATGTCCACATCAACATATTTTTACACATATGTAATTCTGACCCTCTCCCATAATGTTAGGCGAGATATTAGGGAACTTAGGAAAATACTCATCTCTCCTAGACAAACCAATGATGAAATAAATATCATCCTTTGTGGGTTGGTGTCATGTCCCCAACGACCTCAGTGTCCTATAGTGAACATAGGTGATTCTTTTTCTTTATTACTTACTTCCAATAACAAGACATCACTATGTCTAATCCCGAGTTAATTTGTTGCACAACATCCTGTTCCATGTAATCTTAATATCCTACACGATACTTTGTGTGCATACTACTTTACACCATATGAAATACTATACACATTAATTTAACCTTGCACATGTGTGTGCTTATCAATTCCTTTATCATGCAACTATACTACGCACACAAAGCCAAACTGTCGCACGATCCATTGCACGATTTCCTTTAATCACTGCTTGACTACTACTGCACATGATAACCACATTGTGGCAACTTATCTTACAGTGACACTTCAATGGATTCCTAAGGAGTTAGCGCTACATGCTTAACATGACTTAATATAAGAACATTCATCTATATGCAAGCATTTCATGTACTACAACATCATAAATTCAATAATTAAATATCAAGAATCACGATTACTCCTAAATAAGCAAATCACATTCAAGCCACTATTCTTACACTACTACATTTCGATCCAAAATCCGACGGTTACTTCCGACGGCGCGTGGATTTTTTCTTTTAAACCTACCAAAAATCAGAAAGTTAATTTTTTTTTTTTAAATTTTGGTCATAAGCATCGCTTAAGCGATGGATAGGCTCATAAGCGTCGCTTAAGCGACGGCTAGGCTCATAAGCGTCGCTTAAGCGACGACTAGCCTAGCAAGCGTCGCTTAAGCGACGGCGCATAAATTGATCAATCATTTAAAAAAATACATTTAATTGGTTAATTATTTAAAATGGAAAGCGCCGTCGCATATCCGACGCATCGGTTCATTTTCCTACACACACTCATATAAATAGATGTACGCCTAGGTTCATTATCTCACACACTCAGTCTCGCACTTATCTCTTGGACAAGAAATGCGAAATTCCTAAGGGTTTTTTTTTGGCGTTGTGCTTTTGTGGGGATCTTCCCACTTGGTCTTGGATTTTGGTCTTGCTCTTTGGTTTGGTTCTAACCCTTGTGGAAAAGAAGACTCATCATATACTTGGGTTTGCTCGTACTTTGTTCTTAGGGTTTGAGTAATAAAATGTCACGTAACAATAATGTTACAGGTCATCAAGATCTGGCAGAACAAAATCGACAATTGCTTACTAGGTTGTGGGATGCAGTGGAAAGAAGGGGTGATGGAAAATGTTATTGTCCTTGCAATCGATGTAGGGGCTTTAATACGAGAAGGTTACTGATCAAAACAACTAAAAAACATTGTAGAGAACATGGACATGTTGAGGGGGGGCATGAATATCATCCATTGGTAAGTCAATATAATTCATGATTATATATCATGCGGTCTTTATATTGTGAGTTTTTGTAATTGTATATTGTATCATTTTTATTTTTGTTACTTAATTGACATGACTAACGTTCTTTGTTTGATGTTTTAATTGTAATTATAAAGCAAGGGCCTCCTAGGGTTGTTCCGAACATGGAGAATGTGGTAATTACGGAACAACTAGCGCAGGAGGAACGTCAATATGTAGGTCCTGCGAATACTGATCATGATCAAGTTAATGATGACATGGAATTAGACGATGATCATGACGATAACATAATTGAGGATGATGGTGCAAATGCATTAATCAATGATGCATTTAATGTTAGAATGGACGATGATCAACCTCATGTGCTGCCAATTGATGACTTTTAAGATCTTCATGATTTACCTACACTTGAGAAGGCAGACGAACCGCTTTTTGAAGGCTCCCACATAAGTGTTCTCTCTGCTGTGTTGCTGATAATGAACTTGAAGGTTAAGCATGGTTTTTCAAACACAGCCATCACGCTGGTGTTAAGGTACGTATGTGATTATATGTTTCATCGATCGCATATATATGATTTGATTTATGTTGCTATAATATTTGTATTGGTATACGTACTTCATCATAAAAATAAATAAGGATGTATTTGTTGTCGTTAATATTATGCTCTTCAAATATTTATATTAACCATTTTTTTTAAATTTGTTGTAACAGTTTGATAGGTGAGTATTTGTTACCGCCATCAAATAAATTACTTCGCACATACCGAGATTTAAAAAATATCATGAACTATGTTGGAATGGACTATCAAGCAATTGATGCATGTCCTAATGATCATATTTTATATTATAATCAGTATGAGTTTGCAACAGAATGCCCTATATGTCATAGCAGTAGATACTGAAAATATCAAGTAACCAAAAAGGTGTCTCGTAAGGTTCTTCGTTATATTCCCATTATTCCACGCTTGCAACGACTGTTTAGGTGCAAAAACATAGCACAATTTATGGATTACCATGCACGGAATAGAAGTGAAGATGATATTCTTCGAATTCCCGCAGATGGTTCTGCATTTACAAACATAGAGGAAAAATGGCCACACTTTAAAGAAGAACCTCGTAATGCTATACTTTCTTTGGCAGCGGATGGTGTCAATCCATTTAAAGAGATGAAATC
>LPNX010834460.1:26834-40983 GCA_001517045.1 Pseudotsuga menziesii | reverse complement strand
TAACCCCAATAGATGGTTGTCTCTCAACACACTAATTTTTAACAATGTAGGCTTCTTCTTTAAGGAATGGTGTCATGGGTATGGATACCAAGAGGAGGGGTTTTGCATCAAAAAAATAGCCCCAAGTGGGAAAAATAAGGTGTGTTAAAAAAGGTATTTCGACTCTTACACGCACAATCACCTTTACAAAGAAAAATATGAATGTTTCCAAGTGTCCCAATGATTTTCCTCAAGGGAACCAGATACTAAACGAGTAGTGAGTAGAAACACAAGGCCAACACCTCCTTGAGGTGGAAACAAAGGGGACCTTCCATGACATGGTCATGATTATTTAGCCCCAACATCAAAATTGTACATAATATAGCCCCATAAACTCAACCTTTACGAAAGAAAAAGAAACCCCTCATTCTAGTACATTTGAAAGGAACGATTCAAGCACCCTTAGGTGTAACAATATACAATTTATTTGTATTGAATCTTTTTACTGTATAGCAGTTCAATTGTAGCAAATATGCAACGTATAATTTTCTAGCCATCTTCCCAAGCAATTCCTATTAATAACTATTCATTTTTTTAAAATACATTCATCGAGTAGATTATCATTCTTAACTGTGTTGAAAACATGTGGATGGGGATACTTTAGGATGGGGTATCCTTAGAAAATACCTCGACATTTTCATGGGGTTTGTGCTACTTATCCTTGGCTTACACCAACAACAGTAAAGAAGTAAAATAATTGGTGTCATTGATATGTCTCATGTTTTGGTTTATTTTCCTTCAATCAATTATAATATATTGTCCTTCATATTATAGCTTTGCTTCTTCTTATCATATTATAATTATCAATACAGCGACAAAATTTTAATGTTACACATGTCAATACAGGTATGAAATGATAAATTTTTTCCAAACCTAAATATATTGTGATTCCTATATTCCATCATGAATTTGTTTCTTTGTGGAATGATGGAGAGGTATACCTGAGAACCAAATATCCCTCCACTCACTGGAATCCGGTAGAGGAAGAATTGTTGAAAGTGTAATTTGGATTGCTCAAATCATGATTGGAACAATTTGGGTAGTTTAAAAAACTGGCATTTAGTTTAGGATAGATAATTGTGATTGTTGAAAATGCAAAATTGAGCAAACTGCAAATTTCAAGCACGATTTTGACTGTAGTTAAGAAGAAGAACACCAAAATAATGATGCATTTTGGTTGTTGTGTATCCCACTTGGTGGAATGATATTCCAGATGTTAATTTATGTATGAATTATTATTTCACTAGAAACTTGATGGTATGTATATATTATCTTCTTGTCGATCCAACAACCATATTTAATTAAGCATATTGTCCTTCATAAATTTTCTTCTTTCATGTAACATCCTAGATGTCAATTCTTGTACTAACAATAATTAATAGTCTCAACAGTGCATGAACTTAGAAAGTGTTAAATTTTGATATGCTTAACTAAGACATCAGTATATCATTTCATTTTTCATAATAAAAGCATATAAAACAGGATCACTGAAAGAAATAGCATCACAAGAACAACACAAATTTATCCTGGAAAAACCCTAAAGGGAAAAACCCAGCAAAAGCTTCCTCAATATAGATGCCCCAAAAAGGGAAAAAGGTAAAACCAACAAGGAGATCAAAAACCTGATTCTCCTCCTTCTCCAGCAACTTGTCTCCTCCACAAGTGCGCTATTCCAAGTGAGTGTGTGTGTCAAGTGAGGAGCACTACACCTCTATTTATATTCATCCGTTCACTTAAAGTTTATTCAATTAACATGTCGGCTTAAGTTAACTCATGTAGGCTCGAGTTACACATGTAGGCTCAGGTAACCACACTGGGGTGCTGATGACCCACCTTTACAATTTGAGGGGACTACCTCATGACTCTTATTAGTTCTTCCGATTAGGAGCATCAGGGTACAATGAAATACAAATGGTTCTCCCGGTTGGACCATCGGGGACCACAAAAGATACATAAAGAATATTCTTCGAAGTTACAATATTTCAACACTCCCCCTTAACGAGGAGGGTATTCTACATCAACAACAACAAGAGTAGAGATGGGGGACATCATCAACATCAGTAGGGTAACACATCTATAAATCATTGGAAGATTTTCAACATCATGTAGTCTTCATCTTCAATCTTCAGTCTTCATCATCAACAATATCTTCAGTCTTTGATCAGCAACATCTTCAGCATTTTGATCTTTCAATTAGCAATGACATCTTCAGCACCTGGACCTTTCGATCAGCAACATCTTCAGCACTTTGACTGTTCGATCAGCAACAACATCTTCAGCATTTTGACCTTTCAATCAGCAACATCTTCAGCATTTTGACCTTTCAATCAGCAACATCTTCAGCACTTTGACTGTTCGATCAGCAACATCATCATCAACATTTTGAACTTTCGATCAGCAACATCTTCAACACTTTGATTTTTTTTATTTTTTTTTCGATCAGCAACAATATCTTCAGCATTTTGTCCTTTTGATCAGCAACATTTAAGCATTTTGACTTTTCGATCAACAACAACATCTTCAGCACCTTGACTTTCGATCAACAACAACATCATCATCATCATATTCTGATCTTTCGATCAGAAACATCATAATCATAGTGCGTCATCATCATACTCTAATCTTTTAGATCAGTATGTCATCATCATCATACTCTGATCTTTCGATCCGTATGTCATCATCATCATCAACAACAACCTGCAATCCACAACTCAAAGACAAAAAGTCTTTGGATCACTTTTGGACTTAAAGTCCAGGGTTGATACAATCCTACCACATTCTCGACAACCGAAGTTACCAGATTGATTACGGGAGAGTAAGTCCCTATCACTTTAGGACTAATTCCAAGGACGATGCAATCCTACCACATTCTCGACGACCGAATTCACCGGATACAATTACGGGATAATCACTCCCTATCACTTTAGGACTTGAGTCCAAGGATGATGCAATCCTACCACATTCTCGACGACTGAAGTCACCGGATACAATTACGGGATAATCACTCCCTATCACTTTAGGACTATGTCCAAGGATGATGCAATCCTACCACATTCTCGAGGACCGAAGCCACCGGATCTATTATGGACAGATGTCCCGGGATGATACAATCCCTTTTCATTCTCGAGGACCAAGGTCTTCGGATCACTTTAGGGAAAATTCCCAGGGATGATACAATCCCACTGCAACATCACTACTCCCCCTTTCGAGGAAGGTCTTTCCGAACAACACCAAGCTTGTCTCGAAAGTGTTCGAACTCTACTCAAGGCAGAGGCTTCGTCAGTACATCATCATCCAAACCATCATCATCTACATCTTCAATATCTGAATACTGATCTATCACCATCTGTATCTCCAGTATGTGAATACTGAAAGCATCATCATCTATATATTCAGTATAGAAATACAGAATCACCATCATCTGTATCTACAGTATGTAAATACTGAAATATCATCTATATCTTCAGTATGGGAATACTGAAATCATCATCATCTATATATTCAGTATAGAAATACTGAATCACCATCATCTACATCTACAGTATCATCATCTGCATCTTATCTTGTATGTAGAAATACCGGATTTCTACGTGTTACGTCGGAACACAGGATCCTTTGTCATCACAACTATGGTTATCATATAGAATCATTGTAGTGTCCATATTCAGGTCAAGGAGACCTGATATTAGCTTCTGAAGCCATATGGCTTCACAACTTAGTAGAGCAATCTGCTATGTATTCTGCTTCAACCGTGCTAAGAGAAACACTGGACTGTTTCCTGCTAAACCATGAACTCATAGAATACCAAAAGCATATACTTGATGTGATTTTTTTGTCTAAGATACTTCCAGCCCAATCTGCAACTGTGTAGCCATACAATCTATACTCATGGCTACCATCATAGTATAGACCAAAGTCTATAGTCCCTTTCATATATCTCATCACATGTTTTGCAGCTACTAGGTGAACCCGTCTTGGTTGAACAAGATATTGACTTAAGGTGTTCACATCAAAACAAATGTCTGGTCTGGTATTTGTTAAGTACATCAATGACCCAATGATCTGTCTGTAGTGATTCACATCCACTAACTCTAATGAGTCATCAGCTAACAGCTTTAGGTTAGAGTCCATGGGTGTGGCCATGACTTTGCATTCCAACATATTGAATCTCTTCAATATCTCTACCACATACTTTCCCTGGTTGAGAAAGATTCCTTCTGAACTTTGCCATATTTCCAGACCTAGGAAATAATGCATTAACCCAAGGTCTTTCATCTCAAATTCTTCTGCTAGTTTCTTCTTTATTTCCATGATCTGTTTCCCATTCCCTGTCAAGAATAAGTCATCCACATATAGTAATAGAATGACAGGTACATCTTCTACAACCTTGTAGGAAAGGTTAGGATCGATTTTTCTCTTGGCAAAGCCCATGCTCATCAGGAAACTATCTATTCTTCCATACCAAGCTCTGGGAGCTTGCTTCATGCCATAGAGTTCCTTCTTGAACTTGCATACTTGATTCCTTCTGTCTTCAACTTCAAATCCTCATGACTATTCGATGTAAAACTCTTCATCAATCATACCATTAAGGAAGGCTTGTCTTTACTTCATCATGGAAGAAACTACCATGATAGTTTTGAAGGAAGTGTACCTTGCTTCCTGGAGTAAGTGTCTCTTCAGAATTAATTCCCTCTTTCCTCTAGCCACAACTCTTACCTTACTTCTATCAGCAACATATCTTATCTTGCAAATCCATTTGGAAGATACCACATTCTTGCTTTCTGGTTTGAGTACTATATCCCAAACATCATTCTAGTATCATAACATCTTCTATGAGTTTGTCTTCTCAGGTCATCAACATATCCTAGTGTTTTGCATTCAACCTTGAAGGTTGGAACCTACTTTACTCTTGGTAAAGTCTCGATCCATCACAAAGCTATCCATCATGTCATACCATGTCGAACTCAAATATAATTTTCTGTAGTCACTCCCCCTGAAGTGGAGTATCATCTTCCCTCTTCATTCTGTACAGGTGGTTCTATGCTTGACATATACTGGTCAATAGAGTATGTCATGTCATAGTCTATTCTTTATGGGGAGAATCACGAACCTTGCTTTGTACACTTGTTCCATCATATCGTATACATCATTCCCCATGATCAACTGTTACTCTTTGATCATAGCTTCTTTTATAGAATTCTTTTCTTCATCTTGAGTTATCTTTTGTACCCATGGTGGTCTTCATCCTTCAAGGTGGATCTACCATTCTCTGAAGCTCTTTCTTCCGTCATGGTGTCTCTGACCCTGGGAGCTTCAGATTCATGTTTATTGGAGTGAATCTTGAATTGTCATCACTTGTTCTTTGGAACAAGTCTCATCCTTCTTTTCTTGTAGGAGGTTGTTCATGACCTTTCCTACAATTCAAATGTACCAGTTTCATGGTTAGATATATTTCATAAAACATATGTATAACGACAAATTCTTATGCATCATGCAACTATTTAGTTAATACAACATTCATCCATATCTCACATAAACTTTCTAGATGCCTTCCATCTCTACCATGACATTATTGAGATTGTGCACTAATCCAATATGTCAGCAAAAAGATTTGATAAGTAGCAATGGAGAGTTGTATAGCACCATGAGCTACTTACCCATCACATGCATATTAGTAGTATATAGTCATTAATGCAAACAATCTATCATGCATAACACATCACTAAATATACTCAAATGTATAACAAAACAATATCATGAAATGACAATTGAATACTTATCTTTATTTGTTTCATGGGTATATTCCTTCTTGAGTCTCCAACTTTATCGTCTTCTTCATTCATGATAGCATCGTTTCTTATCCAAATGCTGAGGTGGATAAGAAGTTCTTCAAGAGTTGAGATCTTCATATTCCTCATTGATTGAGGGATCTTCTTTGGAAGATGAGAGCTTGATCTTCAGAGACGAGATTCTTCTTCTTCCCAAAGTCTGCTGAAAGTAATCAATTCCTTTTGGAACACATTCCTTGAATGAATGAATTCCATGATCCTAGGAGGCCATTCAAGGTGACCATCACCACTTCTGCATTCTTCACTTCTTCTTTAGCTGGTTTCTTAAGGTCATATTTCGATCTATGTTCTTCCCTTCAAATAGCTTGGTCAAGGAATCAAAACTCATCGATGTCTTTAGGGAAGACACTTGTAGAACAAGTTTATTTGAGACTGAATCATCAATAATCTTCTGGGCTTTGACCAAGTTCTTCTTGTGAAAGGCTTCTAGCCTCATCTCCCTCTGAAATTGGAACCTCTATGCTCATGAAGGTGTCCAATCCATTTTCTTCAGAGAGATCATATACTTATAGGCTTGGAAGTTGTCAACTTCACCAAGCTTATCATCAAGCTGATGTGATACATCACTTTGAAATGAGAGCCTCAAATGAACATAGCAAAGGATTAGATCTTACCGATTTGAGGTGTCAGTCCTGGTTCTGGAGTTGGCTGATCTAAGGTTTGTCACAGAAACCCTAATTTTTAAACCTTTGAATATTTCAGATCTGATTGGATAGACAGATAGATCTCTTCAAATGGAGCTATCCAATGTACTCCATTTCTGAAAACAGTGGAGGGAAGCTCCTGGAACAGGAAGCCCTAATTTTCCAATTTCTTCTGCAGAAATTCCTGTTACTGTTTCTGTGATATATATGACATTTATGCTCCTCTGTGTCTTAACTTTTGTATTGAGGTAACCTCGCATGTCCCTGATCGACCACCATAGGTTTCATCAGAATTGGTTTCACCATTTGGGATTTATGATCCTTTTCCCAAGGTGACATGTTACAGGACTGTTCATAACAACGAAGTTGTACGGCATGCCACGTCTCACTGGTTCATCTTCTGAGTCTGATATTCGGACCACCGAAATTAAATTCTATTCCCTTTCTGGAAAATATTCAGGAATTCCATTTGGACCTCTGTATCCCAAGCTATTGCAATTATCCCCAGGTATCCTGTTTAGGGATGAATTCTGGAAGAGGCTGGAACCCTAACTTGGAGAGAACATATCTCCTGAAATACAGCAAATCTGAGGATGAATTTTGGACACAATGTTCATCAGGATTTTATATTTGGCCCTTGAAATTTTCATCTCCTGATCCTTCTCCAATCTCGGAATATAGGGAATGTGCCAAAACGTAGCAGTTTTAGTATTTAGGGTTTTTCTAGCTCGGGGTCAAACTAGGGTTTGAATTTCCCGGAGATTCACCCAACCAAAAATATTGATCCAGGTCTCTAAAATTTGGTTTTGATGAGGAGAAAAATACTATGCTGGTCTCACTCAAAAATTCCTCTTCTGTAGAAAGCCCTAATTTCCACATCGAAAATTGAAAATGCTCAGAATCGAATTCCGCTTCGACAGAACGATGCACCCTTCAAAGGAGAGTCAGCCTAGCCTTCTTTTGCCGATTGATTGTGGAGAGAGAACCAAAAAATAAGAATCCCTAGATTCTGTAACTTGTGAAATCTTCCCTATTCAGGTTAGCTCTGATACCATGTTAAATTTTCATATGCTTAACTAAGACATCAGTATATCATTTCATTTTTCATAATAAAAGCATATAAAACAGGATCACTGAAAGAAACAGCATCACAAGAACAACACAGATTTATCCTGGGAAAACACTGAAGGGAAAAACCCAACAAAAGCTTCCTCAATATAGATGCCCCAAAAAGGGAAAAAGGGAAAACCAACAAGGAGATCAAAAACCTGATTCTCCTCCTTCTCCAGCAACTTCTCTCCTCCACAAGTGCGCTATTCCAAGTGAGTGTGTGTGTCAAGTGAGGAGCACTACACCTCTATTTATATTCATCCGTTAACTTAAAGTTTACTCAATTAACATGTCGGCTTAAGTTAACTCATGTAGGCTCGAGTTACACATGTAGGCTCAAGTAACCACACTGGGGTGCTAATGACCCACCTTTACATTTTGAGGGCACTACCTCATGACTCTTATTAGTTCTTCCGATTAGGAGCATCGAGGTACAATGAAATACAAATGGTTCTCCCGGTTGGACCATCGGGGACAACAAAATATACATAAAGAATATTCTTCGAAGTTACAATATTTCAACAGAAAGAAATAATTTATCCATGGAACAACAATATTGGATCTAGCAAGTATACTCTCCTTCCTATTGTAAATTGGCTAGCCTTATAAATTTGCTTCTAGATGTAACATCACTAGAATTTTATGAACATCAACCAGACACAGTCTTCTAGGGTTGAGAATAATGACAATATAAACTCATAACAAGTATTATTGCAAACATATCATAATGTTATTGACTTTGGTAGTCGGGGAATAGGATACCAGATTCATCTTTAGGTTCACCAAACTTTCTCTTTGCAGCTATGGATACGGTGCCAATGCTACCATTTTTTTAGATTCTTGAACTTCCATTTGAACGGCTGGTTGTTATGTAGCATGGAGGATAGAGGAAAAAATAAATAATCATACAACATTCAGTCACGAAACTCTTTTTTTCTACAACATTCAAACACCAAGAAAAACTCAACGAACGAAATACTAGAGCAACCATAAAATACTTTGCTTTTCTAATTCATGTTCAGTCCAAAAGCATCTAAAAAATGCTTTGATAAATGGAGATTTGAACACCGATCACTACCATAAATTACACAACCACCAAAAAACCAAATTACATACAAATGTTAGAAGTATTTAAAATCGAAAGGTATGACAAATTATTACATCAATCCAATAGACCCCCTTAGTTTTTCTAGTAGCTTCTTTGGCATCCATAATGCCCAAATTATATCTTTGATGTTCAAATTTCTCTTTGGTTATTACCTTTGTGAATGTATTTATCCATTATTCACTGATTCTCTGATGTAATCATACCTAGTATTAATGTGGTTGGTCTCTTGTGAACAACCTTATTATTTGATAATGAAATTATAGAGTTGTTATCACAAAACAATTGAGTTTATTTTCCTAATTAAGTAATAAACATATCAATACTAGACACATCCAAACTTCTTGACATGCGGCTGAAATTGATACTACATACTATGTTTCAATCATGGATTTTTCATAATAGGGCGCTTCTTTGATGTTCATGAGAATGATTCCAATCCAAACTGAAAAACATATATGGAGGTTCTCTTTATATCAGTGATATTTCCTTCAAAATCACTGTCATATAGCACATCGAATTAAAATCATTAACTCTAAAATATTGTATTGCATATTTTATTGTTCATGCTACATATCTTAGTATTCTCTTTTGAACTTGCCAATGCGAGTATTTTGGAGACTCCCTAAACCTTGAAATTATACTACCCATAAACATTATATTTGGCTTTGTGTCTGTGAGATACATTAGGCTTCCAATGAGCATTTTATACAAAGTTGGATTGAGTTTAGCTCATGTTGCAATTGGATTTGGTGTTCGTTTGTGATTCACCTTTTAGAATATCCTGGCATACTTGAATTAAACATGAAAATGTCATTCTCTCATTGAGAAACTCCAAAATTTCAAGAATATCTTATTTATCCTAAATCTCTCAGTTCAAAGTCTTTCTTCATGGTTGTTTTGAAAATATGGATGGATCGATCTCCAATAAAGATTATACCATAAAATATAAAAACACAATCAAAATTTGACCGTGCTCATTTAGTTTTGTATATAGTTTAGGCTCACCAATACTTTTAATAAATCCATTGTTGATGAGATAATCAATTTAATATTTTTTCAATCTATATTCTTTGCCTTCATGCCCATATACTTTATAATCTGGTGGTTTTTCCACATACAACACTTCTTCTGAAAAATAATTCATAAATGTGGATTTGATATCCTTATGATAAAATTTCTAATTGGTTTGTGTTGTTGGGTCAATAACACAATTTTGACATTCTGAAGCCTTGCAACTAGTGAAAAGGTGTCACTATAGTAAATTCCATGCTATTGTTCAAAAATTTTTACTAATAACTTTGTTTTATACTTTTTTAACTTCTCCTTTGGTATTGAACTTGGCCGTATACACCCATTAGATTCCTATGCAATCTTTACCTTTAGGAATATCTATTAGCTCCCATGTTTCATTCCTTTCAATGCAATCCATCTCTTCATCCATATATTGGATTCATTTTTCTTCCTTGAATGAAAGGTTTAATCAAAGTGCTAAAAATAAAATACTAAAAATGAAAACAAACCAAAAACCATCACATAAAGGTTGTTAACGAAGTTCATCCATGTTGGGCTACATCTCCAGGTCCACTTCCAAATAGTGAGACCACTCTCATAATGCTCAAAAATGTTGAATGTACATAAAATAGAATTACAATGAAAAATCTAAAGACACCCTTCATTTTTTATATTCAAACTCAGAAACAAAGTTCATCATTGAATTCCTCTCAAAATTATGAGAAAAATGAATATAAACTTGACTTGGTTCTGAATAGATGGTCGGGACTCCTCCTTGGCACAAATTTGATACTATGCCCTACATAGTGATCTGTACTGTACTCTCTACAAAATCCATGTTGTCTCGAGGTCCATTGTCATGGATAAATATGTGGGGGTCGGACTAACCCATGCCTGACCTCTATTCAACTATGGTAAAAAACAGGGTTTGCTAGAGGAACTAACAGTGAACTAAGCATGGTCTGTTGGCTTGGTTGCTAGAATATTGTTGGGAAGTTGAGGTTTGAGACCTTGATCCCTGAAACCTCATACACAGTTAGAGCAATATATTTTAAATAGAAAATATGCTACCAACCCAATTTAACAGTACCCCACCTTGTGCTTCTCTAATATGCCACATGGAACCATTTAATTGGTCCACATGTGTATATGGAATTGTACAACCTTGCCACATATTGAATAGGGATTGGACCACACAATCGTCCATGCAAAGTCAACATCTAGTCACTGGTCTCATTAGCATGTCATGTCACCCTGCTACCTAACTTCCTTATCAATTGTACGATTGCCACGTGTTAACTTCTCATTGGTCCACCTTTCTGCCACCTTGACTGCATGATTGGCATGTCAGTTGCCACTTGTATTCCACGTCAAAGGGATGGTTTCCATGTGTCATTTCCAATTTAGTATGACTATGCCACCTATCGCTCTATCATCTTTCCATGTCATCTATACAACCTCCCACATGGCACCCTGGGAGTGGTACCACATGATCATATGGGAAGGCTTGCTTAAACTTTTACCTGTTTCCGTAAAAAATTAGAACATCATATTTTCCTCATATAACACATGGTTGAGGCGATTCAAATGCCATTGGAAAGCTATCATGAATATCTACACAATGGTATCATTCCCATGAGCATTTGAGACCATTAATTTTGTAGCATTCACAAATCCACCTGGATCAATTAAGGAATATCTCATTTGTCATGTCCCCACCTAATTGACCAGAAAAAGTGTGGACCATGCTAAACACCCAGGGGGACTAAGTGGAATTAATTAAATTGCCTAGGGAAAGTTTGCTAAATAAACATTATTGAGGAATGTACTTGATTTTTAGTTATCATTATTATTTATTATGCAATTTAATTATGTGGAAATGAGCTTGAACTGTCAGGGGAGGGCATTGGGAAAGTCAACTTGACAAGGTGAAATAATTGGATACTCTATGACAAAAACATAGAAAATTAGTCAAAGATAAAAGTAGGAAACATTAGACGAAGGAGGAAGCGGTTTCCTTTTGGAGACTTAGAAAATATGTCATAGTAAAAGAATGAAACATTTGACAAAGGAGGGTGCATTTTCCTTTTGGAGACTCAAAAAATATGTGATAGGAAAAGAAGGAAACTTTTGAAAAAGCAGGGTGTAGTTGCTAAGTTTTATGGATGACTTGGACAGGGAAACATCTTCACATGGCCCCTACTTTCCATTTACTTAAGGAGGCCATATGACTTAGCCAAGGTTAGGGTTTCTATGTGGATGAATTGTTCTCACATACCACCTATCACCTACACCTGCTAAACAAGTTACCTAGGAATTTATTTAAAGGGGGTTCAAGCTCCATTTACTAGTTTGTATTATTATTGATTCATGTTTATTTGAATCATTACTTCAACTTAGTGTTGTGCCTCAATCATTGGGAGATGTGCCCCAATTCCTTCCTTACTCGTTCTTCTTCTTCCCATTCTTTTCTCGGTGCAAGTGTGGAGCACATAATGTTCAGCTCATAATGATCAGATCAGTCACCTATTTCAGCTATCATATTCAGTAAACTTGGGCTCCAATGAATCCCAAGCTTCACCTATGCTCTCATCCCTTTTGTTGTCAAGTTTAGGGCCTTCTGCCCACCATTTTGAGTCCTCTTATGGAGTGGTCAATCAATATATTTATTTTTGATATGTATTATCTTATAAACACTGTTTAATATCTCTATCATATTTTAATATTACTATCCAATCATCTCACATAATTAGTTTTCCTTGTATGATCTTATTTTGCCATGAAAATGAGGGATTTGATCAATTTAGTGCAAGAATAATTGAGTGATGGCCATGAGCTTTATTCTGATTAGTGAATATGTTCATATAATATGTATTAGACTATTTCAATTTCATTTGTATATTATGATACATTTATGTTACAAATTTCATGCTATATTGTACACCCTAGCTAGATCACTAGTTAAAATTGACTAGTCTAGTTGTTTCTTCAATTCTGTAAGTTTTGTCAATTCAATTTATATTTTGAAAGTTTTTTGTGAGTCAATAAAAGACCCCTAAATTCATACATACTCTCATACTGAAAATTCATTGGATTCATACAAGGTTTGAGCAGCCTCCACTGCGCAGGGCCTCACCAAGCCAAAATTGCGTAATTTTCCCAAATCACTCCTAAACTTCCCAAACTACTCCAGAACTATCCCAAAATATCCAAAATATTATTTTATGATGTATAAAATCCATACAACATATATGTTCCTTTCCACAAGCCCCTGGTCGAAAGGACTGAATAAGTCTTCCTAGTTTCATGGTTGGGTGACCCATAAGCAGGTGGTTAAGTTTCCGCATAGCGGAATATGAAAACTGAATGGTCCCCAATATAAATGTGTTAGGGAATATGAAATCCAATTTTCTGAAATTCACCTTTGTTTCCTCCCTATTCCTACTTCCCTGCCTACAAATATCTCATTGAAAACACCTTGTCTCCCTAGTCTAAAGTGTTACTATTTGTGTGTAAGTCTCTCATCAGAAATTTAATTAAAGTTGCAGCAATATTTGTTTTCTGATCTGTATATCTGATCTGGAACATTACAATTGTGTCCAAGCTTTGAGTACATTTAGTGAAGAATCCCTTTCAGTTGAGTCCTTTCAGTCAAAACTAGTAATTACCTAGCACCTAGTTTGACAGTTTTTTGCACCAAGTCTTTGTCTGAAGTTAATATCTCTGAAATTTGATTCGGGGATATTAAAATGGTATCAGAGAAATTTCCTCCACCCTTGTGTAAAGTAAGTTCTCAATGAAGAAATTTTGCATATCGCCAATTCAAATTGCAACCATGAGAATTGTACTAGTAGTTGAAGATGGTGACTTTGATCAGTTTGTTGAAAAAGAAGAGGTGATCTATGTTAATGATGCCTTTTAGATGTCAACAGAACATGATGGTTACTTTTGTGAAAATGAGAAGTATGAAGACATAATGGTTGAACAACCGGTGGCTAATTCCAAGAATTATTTAGCAAAGATGATAGATGCAAGTGAAAACTTGCCCCACCACTACCAAGAGTCTCTTGCCTTGGGGGAACATATTTCTAAATTCCATGGGGGATTCACCTTGTTGAAAAATATCTTATCACGTTCATTCATAAAGGGGAGTTTTTTAATTGTGAAAATAAGTTCAATATATTGTAGGTATTGGGGGGCGGGAAGTAGGGTATGGGGGGTTTATAGGTATTAGGGGGTATTAAAAGGGGTTTCTAGTAAAAATAGTGAATATGTCATAAAAGTAGGGATTTTTTTATTGGAAATATGTATTGGCAGGGGGTCTGAACAAAATAATTTTCGTAGGTAATTATCAATATCTAGTGAAATTAGGGGTATTCATTAATATC